>VYZW01062543.1:3255-15669 GCA_013401315.1 Balaeniceps rex
TTCATGTCTAAGCAGACTTGTAGTTCCAATGCAGATGGCACATTTGTGTTTACCACTTGGAAGTTAAATGATACTGGCTTATGAAACAGTTGTGATAGTTATTGGTTTTGTATTCTATACCTGAAGGTGAACCAAACTTGGCTTTATTTTTCTGCACAGTCTCTTTCACTATATGTCTTCATTGGAATAGTGTTGCACTTTTCTTATTATCTAGCTTAAAGGCACAACTCTGCCATCAATACTTAAGCATATTTGCTGATCGAAAGCCATATGGTCTGCACAAAAAATATATCTTTGTCTTATGGTTTTTTCAATACAAAAACGATTCCTGGCTTTTACTGTGAAACAGACTGGAATTATATTTTTTTCTGTGGAAGTTATAGCATATTTGACTACATGGTGGGCATTTTCTTGGCTCATCTTCCTCTGACCACATCTAAGAGCACAGGATATTTTTTCAAGCAGGAAGCCATATCTTCCTGTTTTGCTTCTTATTTTGTATTTGCAATTTTCTGTTTATCATAAAACAATGAAGACTCATTAACTTGTCATTCTGATCACGTTGTTCCCAATCTAAAACTTTTTTGAAAGTAGGAGTTTTTAGGTGGCTTTTGAATCAGGATCTAGCATCTTAATCTGCATTTCATTAATTCATCTGGCTATAGAAATCCCCATGCCATGTCTTAAGTTTTAAGTACCCACGAGAAGCAGTCTGTGCCGTGCTTTGTCATGTAGCATTTCACATGCAAGCCTATTCTTTATTAAAAAAATATTATTAAGGAATTATTAAAATTCACATTTGCTGATTAACTTGCTCATGTGCATTAAGAAACATAACATGGGTCTCAAGGTATGTACTAAATTAGTAAGGCTGATGTTCTGATATTACAGGCACCAATTCCCTCTTACGAAGACACCTGGCACCAAATGGTCTGTGCGGCCCTTTGGTTAAAAATAAAATAAAAGTACCTGAACATTACATTTATGTCTACTATGTCATACGTTTATATTTAGGTATGTCCATTGCTGATTTCTCTGCAGCCTGGCACCAGTAAGAAAACTGTCCTTGTAACCTGACGGCTTGTGATGGAGCGTGACTGAGGCTTGGGTCTGTAGATCTAGTAATGTTAGCTGTGACTGCTCCAGCTGAGGAACCTAGATCCACAGCTGCAGTAAAAGCGTTTTGGTATACGGGGCTGTGTAAACTTCTCTGTGCTGTTTCCCATAACTGGAGAAACAGATGTCAAGGCAGCTCTGATCCCTTTCTGACCCATAACTTTATAAATTGATCCTACTGCATGCATCACACCTGTTTAATCTGTTATTTTTTCCAAGACCTTGCAAAACCAGTCATAGAGGAAAGTGATCTGTCTTGGGCTGGTATGACTTCTGGTATTATGCAGTATTTACTAAGTACAATTGAAAAACAGTTAGAAAAGATGAGCCAAGTTACCTGATTCAGTGTGGAAGTCTGGGTGCATCTGTTCCTAATGAGCACTCATCGTGCTTGACACATAAGCCCTCACTCCCTTTCTAGCACTGCACCACATCCCTGTCCCTGCCCACTTCTTACCCTTGCTTTTCCTCCACGTTGCAGAGCTCAAACATAGGAAGTCAGCCATTAGGAATCCTACATTGGCCTTTTTTCTGTCTTCCGGTTATTGCGTATGTCACTTTATCTCTCTGCTAGTCTTGAGGAGGAACAAAACCCCAAAGATGAGCAACACCAATTCCTAGAAGAAAAAAACTTCTGCGGCTCGGTCATGGGAGGGCAAGATGCGTAGTCTCTGGCTCTGCTGCAAACATTGGGCATTGTTTTGGAGAAACCACTAGCCCCAGTGCGATTAAATGAATTAGTGCTTGTAAAGGGCACTTAAATAGTTCTGTGAACATTTAGAAATTACTTGAAAATTGGGCTAAGATTTCCAGTTATCTAGTGAATTAGACACCCATTTTAAATAAGAAGTTAATGGGAAAAGGTTGTTCAGATATTTTGAATGGCTTTGAAAATCCCAGCTGTTATAATTAATACATTAGGAAAGCACATGCATCAGCGTGCATGCATGCACCAGTCTGACAAATGAAGAACTGTGGCTTCAACTCCAGGAACTGGATTGAAGTCCCAGTGTAAACAGTTTGGTCAGCAGTCTTTCCTTCCTTGTCACAGTCATGTGAAAAATCAACCTGAGCCATCTAACACTGTTGTACCTGGCCTGTGACTTGTTTTTGTTTTGCTTTTTCACTTTTTGTAAATCAAAATGTTAAATCTAGCAGCAATACATTTATCTTTGTGTGAAAGCAGTGAGCAAGCACTTTGACTTGTCATGCTCTTCATCGGATCTTAACAACCTTGCTGGTGCCTGACAAAAGGTATTGTTATCCTAATTTTGGATCTGACTTGAGGAAAAATGAACAGCTATGCACAATTTATAACAGATTTTTCCCTTTATTATTACACATTTGAAGTCTCAAGATTCTTTCACTACAGGATAAGTAAGAGAACTAGAGTAGTATTAATCAGTTGTGTTGTATTTATTCTTTTGTGTAATGAATGTAATGCCATGTGAATTCTTGAGCAAATAAATGGATGCGCAAGCCAAGGGTCAAGCAGTTATGCATAATGATAAATAAAAGCCAGCTGAATCCACATGTTGCATCATTAATTATCCAGTGATAATTGTTGTAACACATGTGAAGTCAAGATGACTTTCTTGGGTAGCAAGACGAACAAAAGCATTTAATTTTCAACATAGCAGAGGAACAGGAGGACCAGCAGGCAAGACTACTGAGATAACTGCAGGTGGCAAGTGGTCCTAAGTTCATCTGAAGCCTACCATCATCGTCACAGAAAGGGGCCACTCTTAAGCTTGTGTGACCAGGCCCATTGTGCCCTCAGGCTGTTTATTAAAAAAAAAAAATCAGGTAAAATTCTTTTGCAACATGTGCAGTGTTTGCAGTTCATATAATATGTTTGTATGCTTATCGGTAAATGAGTATTTACTACTGTGTTGTATGCATGAGTGTAGGTACGCACTGGATTGAATTAGAATAATGTTGCATGAACTGTTTGTCATACAGCGGTATCTGGACTACAAGGCTGCATGTTCATTGGTATCTAATTGAATGGAATCAGTTTACTGCATGCAGCTTCTGAAAGTCACATGCCCCATGCTCAGTAAAACATTATATTGCATGTTTTGTTAATAGCAAGTAGATCAGAAGACTGAAATATTTCGTATCAGCAGTGGACCCGAATCCAAACTCTAATCCCAGTCCTCTCCATGAACTCTGTTGGGCTGAACAATTTGAAAGAGATTCCTCTCTGAATTTGGGGCCTGAATTTTATTAATTGTGAAAACCAAACCCATTTATGTCAATATCCTGAGCTTCTGGAGGGGAGATGATGGAAATCCAGATTTTAGAGCTGCATTCGAGTCCAGTGCTAAATAATATGAATGAAGTTCAGTTGATGTAGTGTTTCTTTCAACCATATCTGTATTCTTTGCAGAAATTCACTGTCAGCAAGCATCACTGAAAAAAGGGTGGAAGACATTGAAAAGGAAGAATGCTTCCCCTGTGATTTTTGAAGGCGGATAGGTAATGTGTTATCTGCAGTGAATTCTGTATTCAGTCTCCTCTTTAACGTGCTCTCTTGCTTGGAAGGTGTGGATCACCCCTGCTTTCTGCTACGTGGACTCTGCACGTGGGGCAGTGCTCTGGGGATGGTGCTTAGGGGATGGCAGAACTTGCATACCCGCACCACAGTCTGGACACACAGCTGGATGCAGGACGGGGTGTGAATGAGGATCCTCTTTCCTGATGCACAGTTACTTCAGGGCCGAAGCTCTGGGAAGCACAGTGCGCTGACTACTGCTCAGTTCACCAGGAAGCAGATTCCCAAAAGCAGGGGGGGACATCCTTATAATTCATACAGCACACCTCTGAGTGGGGCAATGACAGCTATAGTGCCTGATACTGTCACAGAATAATGTACATTTGCTAGTTTAGCTGTCATTAGCACAGAAATGGGTTAGAATAAATAGGGTTTTGTATGCTTAACATTGAAATTTTTCATTTTTAATATAGTATTAGTGCAGAAAACGTTAGCTAGTATTTGGCTTAATTTGACTAATACATGGTAATGCAAAGCCTGAGTGAGAGTAATTAATTGAGCTCCCCCATTCCACTTGCCTTAGTGAGAAAGCAAAGACCCTCAGGGGATGGGGAAGGTGGAGAGTTGAAAGCCAAATGGCCAGGGAAGCAGTTATGGGTATAGCTGTACCCTGGGTTTTCAGAAAGCTGGTGACTCCATGTGGTTCTGCACAAGCAGAAGGACTGAGGCAGAGTGGTCTTAACATGTTTTAAATGCAAATCGCAATGCAAAGTTAACAACTGCCTAGCACCTTGGAAACAGAGACACTCTAGGTGCTAATAGCACCTAGCAGCTTGATTACACAGAGAAATGAAGGCATAGGGAATTTGAGTGTCTTCCGTATGACATGTCCAGTCACACCAGATAGGTCATCACCACTGGACAGTCCTTTCTGGCAAACACAGCTTGTATATTTACAAAATGTCATATATCTTATGGGGTTATTCAAAAGGGCAGTGTTAGAACCTTAATCCTCTAATAAGAAAGAGGGTTTGGAAAATATCTGTCTCCAAAGTCCTGCTTTGGACATGAAGCCAATTAGGGGTTAGAGAAAAATATTCATTATACTAAATTTTTTCATTTTACTTTTGTAAGGTTTCCTTTCCCTTCCTTTGAAATACCTGCTATGGGCTAATTTTTGAGAGAGAAGGTTCTATAGTAAATGACTTGAGGCTGGACTCAGTTTGGAGGTTACTATGATCCTGATTTAGCAACAGAAGACCGTTTTAATTTCTCTCTCTCCATCTCCCTGACCACTACTAAAATAAACAGCTAGAGACCAGGCTGAATGGAAAAAAGCCTGAAGGTCACAAAAGAAGTTAAAGGATTGGAGCTACCTAACAGATCTAAACTTCCAAGTACGTTTTTCTTTAGTTTTTTGGTATCATTGACCTTGTTCTTGACAGATGGAGGGTTGTGCAGAAGGAAGGCTTTTGTAGGTGTGCATTCAACATCAAGGGTTTACATACCCCCACTTTATGTTTATAAAAGCTGCAACCAATATTTTAAGAGGTTTCCTCTTTGAAAGGTACCCCAGATTTTGGACCAAGATTGTCAGAGTCTAAATAATGATTAATTACAGATATATATGACTGTGTTCTCAGCAGTGGAGGAGCAGGTGTATGCTTCTGCCTTCACCTCTTGGTGGCATACATTTGCCATAGCTATAAGGGAAAAATGGATATGTTTGCTCCTGTTTTGCTAAGCACAAATCTGACTCTGTGTGCATGCAGGGTGAAGAGATATATCTAAATAAGATATACTACTGGATAAGCAGTTTCCCTCTACATTTCTAAAAATAAGACCATTGTTTAGAACTACTGTATGAGAAGAAGTCATCAAGATCAGGTAGACTTCTTTGTTACTGATGAATGAAACAGAGTTTCTGAAACTTACTTGCATGTTATAAAAGAAGGTACAGATTGTACTAAAATTGCCTCAAATATTCCTTAAAGTTAGATCATCTATAAATACTGAGAACAGAGCTGTAATTGAGCATACCAATGGATCAAAAGTTCCTTTGGCAGTAAAAGCAAAAGAGTCCTCTCAAGTGCATTGACTTCTGTTAGCAGATTGATGTAAGTCTCACACTGAAGATGCAGGAGCATAAGAATAACAACCATTGGATAGATTGCATATTACATACCTAATAGCATGTGGTACTCTATGTCTAACAGTTGCCAAAGCTAACCCTTTTACTGTATAAAGTTTATTCAATAAACCAAAAATTAAGTCGGCCAGCTTCCTTTCATTTTCTGCTTGTAGATTTTCTACATGTGAAAAAACTCCATTTCGAGAAACAAAATGAGGAGCTGAGGGGAAGAAAAGGAGGAGTCATCATCTCCTTGCTCTACGAGTGACAACAACTTGAGTGCCACGTCTGCCGATGTCGCCTTATTCCACAAACCTTTTCTTCCAGGCTTTCTGTCACTTGTGCGGTCAGGACAGGCTTCACTTCGGTCAGGCTGGTGTGACAAATGGCATTGCTTGGTCTCTGTGCCACTTTTGGGGGGGGTTCCCCCGCAGGGGTACTCCCCACGTGGCACTCTGAATTCATGGCAGTAGGCGCATCCATGCCGCACAGTTAGCCTCCTCTTCCTATCCATACTGTCTGTTCTGTTTTCCTTAGCTACTTCTCCAGCCTTACATCTTCCAGACACGGTCAATTTGCCAGTCAGCATTTAAAGTTCTGTAAACAGTCTTCGGAGCTTGTGAATGTCCCCCGTGCTAGTTCAGACAGCACACGCTCATTTTGCCTGTTTTGCCAATGAACAAATAATTTTTCAATTATTAAACGGATTTCTAAAAATGTATTTTTGGTCTCCGTTTTTTTCTTTTTCAGATGCAAGTTACTTTTATATTTGGTTTAAACTTTGTTTCTCCTCAGCAAATACTGGAACAACACTTGGTAATGATTTATAAATTATTAAAAAAATTGTCAGGAATATAATACTGGTAAGACATAACTGGGAGCCTTCTGTACAATTCTTCTAGACACGTCACACTTTCATTTAAAAAGTCCATCTTTTGATGTCTGTTTTTTTAACCTGTGATAAGCCCTATGCTTTGGAGGTGGCAAAGATAGGATACTAGAAGATATTAACAAGAGAATATTGATAGTTTTTAAGTCTTGTCATACAAAACATTTCAGACTAAAAACTAGTCACAGTTTCTTGTCTCAATAGTTGAGATGGCTATACTTTTTCCAAATATGTTAAGAAAATCTGTGCAATTTGTATGTGCCTGTCATTTTCCTGAAATATGAGTTCCAGAATTCTGTTTTTTAATCAATTAAATCGTATTAATTAAAAACAGCAACAACAAAACCTAGCATCACAGCCAAAAAAATAATTGAAACCACACGAAGGGAGGGTATTTTCATGTGATGGTGTTTCATAGAGGAACAGATTTGAGCTTCCTGAGTGGGCTACTTTATATAACAGTCAGAGTAAAATATGACTAAAGCTATGAAAAATATCAGGGCATCAGCCTTTTTAATAGAACAAAATGGCAATGTGAAATGTCTTTCTTTCTGTCTCAGAGAGATGTCAAGTTACTTTAAAGCAGAATAGGTCAGCCTCGGAAAATGCGTATTGGTAATTTTTCACTGGATACATTTGCGTGCTGAAATTATGTTCAAAATACACAACATGTTTTGTGCCAAGAAAATGACTCCACGGTATGACCATCTGCAAAGCAGAAAATACTCTTGGACAGATTTGGAACTCAGCACGTGGTCCCTACTGCAGACAGCGCAGTAGCTAATTTTACAAGAGATCAAGATAACTCTACACTGGTTATTTATCTGAGCCTAGCTAATGAAACAGCATGTGGCTTAGAAAGGTGTAATGTGTGTCTATGTCGAATAACTTTCTTCTTGGAAAGAAAGCAAACGTAATCACATCCAACTCTTCCAGGCTGTGCCACTGTTTAGCCATACATCCAGAACTTCTGCTTTTGCCTTCCTTAGACAAACGTTTGCAATGCACAAGTCAGGTAACGGCACTCTCAGCCTAGAAGCAATATCTTTTTCTGGGCTTGATTTGTGGCTCAGGTGTTTGTGCTGCAGAGGCATTTGCAAATTTGATTTGCTGCAAAAAAAGCTTATATCTGCCCTATGCTGCCTGGCAATGCAAGCTAGAAAGAAGTCTTTAGGATGTCTTTTCCATATCACCAGGCTATCTGTGTAAAGACACCCCCAAAAAGGATCTAGAACATTCTGAACAGAAAGATCCGGGAATCTTCCCCTGGAAAAAGTGCGTATCAGTGCAGTGGCAGATATTCAAGCCATCCTTTTTCTTCCTGTTTTCATCAGATACTTCTTTAAGACTCCTTAACTCCCAGGTGGGAAAAGTACTGTGCTTTTTGTTGCAGGTACACAAAGAGTTGCTGTCAGGCCGCTCTGACCTTGCCTAGGCAGAATTGCTTTATGAATATCTTTTCTGAAGTTCCCAGCATTTTCACCAAAAGCATTGTTAACTTAAACCCTGCAGTTGCTTGAGTACATTTAGTATTCACAGAGTTTCAAAAACCGAAGTTAAAAGAATTGTCAAATTCAAGTTCAGGCATCCTGCCTCATCTGATGTGTACCTCAACAAGCTGTCACATTTCTCAGGTCCTTCCCCCCACTTCCAGTCTTCCTGCAGACTTTGGGAACACCAAGTTCAGTAAAACTGAGATATTTTACTGAAAGGAAGACAGGTAGTTGGAAAATCTATAGCGCTTTGTTACTGAGTGAGAGGATGTATATCCTAGCTTTTCGGCTGCTTAGTGCTTTCCCTGCTCTGCCGAGGCAGGGCATACAAACAGTAACCAAAGCTGCCTTGCCAACCCCCAGCCCTGGGCTTCAGCCTCTTCAGCTGGTGCATTTCCTCTCCTACAGTCAAGTGGCAGTTTTGATCAACAAGGTCCTTGAGTTCGATGGGTCTATTGAGTAACACACTTTATGTCTGATTATCAGGAGCTGGCAAGCAGAAGAAGTAGTAGCAAAACCACTACAAATCCCAGCCCCGCACCAGAAAAATAACAAGGTTGTAAACATTTTTTGTCAGGTGCAGTGGCCTGAAAATTCCCTTTTCTTCCTACCTGCTCCATGTTGCTGCTAGAGAGAGAAGGTGGTGGAGGCAAATAGGAAGAGAAAGGAAGTTACAGGCAAATTTATCCCTCAAGCACAATTCACATCTCTGAAATACAAATCCTTCTTGTGAGAGGCAAAACCTATGAGGGATCTCAATGTGCTAATCAGACCACTGGAGGAGACAGAGAGGATGAAGTGCTGGTGATGTCTCTGTGTCAGCAACCTGCAGCCAAAATGCCCGGGAAGTTCAGACACACCTGGGGAAGCAAGAGGCACGGGTCTGAAAGACAGCAGTGGGCTGGGGACTGCCGCAGGCCTGGACTTCCCACCCAGTTGCCTCCAAAGGATTTGGTTCAGTGCAAGAAAGAGATGGGAAATCACAAGTTTTAGCTCAGTAGCAAGGCTGAGGGGATGTCTCCGTATAACATGTCTGTTTGCTTTTCCTGATTCAAAGAAAAGCATTTTTGGTGCAGAAGAAGAGTATTTCTTTTTCCTGATAACCTTTTCAGGAGTACCCTATGTCTCAGTACCATGATGATCAGTATGTGTGATGCCTGCTGTGCTGTATTTCTAAGATGCACCAGGGCTGCTCTTTTAAAGCAAATGATTTTGACTTGCTCTGTAAGCAAAGTTAGTAGCTACTTTAACTGAAAGACTTGTTTGAGTCAAAGCAGCATTGTGGTAGATGTAGGAATTAAATACAAGTGCTGAGCTGTGAAATGGAGTACGGTTGTAGCTATGATGGTCTGAGGGCATATGCAAGGAAGGGTTTGTAGGGAGAGGCAATTTTATTATATGAGCAGATGTAGTTGGGAAAAAAAAAAGAAAAGACAAGCTGTGGAACAAACAAGCTCACCTCTAGACCTGAAGAAAGGATTGTGTGCCTGAAAGCTTTTTTGACTAGCTCTTGCTATAAATCTCATGCTTCTTCAGAATGACAGGACTTTAAACCTGCTGCAAGGCCTGTTCCATGCCCACAATAGCCCACCCCCCAAAACCAGAAAATTCATGCAATTCTTTCAGGTAATTCAAACTTTGGATTGGGCCCTAGGTAAAAGCAGCCAAGGCATAACCATACAGTGATTACTGATTTCAACCGGATAAATCTGTGACATGTGCTGAGCCATTATATGTTGAATGCTGATATGTATATGACATTTCTCTCCTGACTCACTTGTTGATCCTGTGCATTCACCTAATGTGTGTTTGAAATATCATCCTGCACATGGCGTAAAATGAAAATAATTTATGTTTTTATCAAGGTGATGTTTCAAGGTTTTGATTATTTTGACTGGTCTTTAGCTTGTAGTTCATTGTCTCCTATTCTGTTGGGTTTTTTTTTTCCATAAAATGTGTTGTTTGCCTGTTTCTAGGTCTAAATATAATGTGCAGTTAGTCTCAATCTGCATCTAAAACAGTTAAACAAGGTTTGGAGTCACCTTTATTCGTCCCTCTGCAGCTGTTCTTCTTACAATATCAACAGGACAGGTCTATCACAGCATTGTAGCTAATGGTCACAGGAAGGTCTCTGTGTGCACGGTAGCAAATTCTAAACACTGACCAGATTGACTATTCAGATAATAAGTTGTTAAATACTGAAATGATCTGTAAGATTTGCTTGTAGCAGTACGATTTCAAGAGTTTTTGTAGCGTACAGTTACTCTTCTATGACAGAGTATGAATTCAAATTAATTTTCAACATGTATGCCCTTCATTCAACCTGACTGCAATGGGAAGAATTAAGCAATATTAGAAATCTGAAGCAAAATGTTAATGGCATTAATTTTTCTTACAATGTAAAAATAGGGCCATGAATAAATTATTTGGATCATGTTGAACAAATATCAATTAAAATTTTGTACATCGCATGTATTGTATACAACATGCCTATTGCCAGGAATATTTTAGGGTTCTGATATTATCTAAAGTCAGGTGGTTTTGCTCTGACTGGAAAAGTGCGTAGTATAGTAGTGAGAAAAATGATAGTTACTATCCCTTACATTACAAGAAAGGTTTAAAAAAAAAAATGTAAGGCAATGTTGATCAAAGACATGTCTTATGATCAGATTCCTCATGGCTTAACAAGGTACAAAAATGAGACGTGGAAGAAGGTATTAAGACAAATATTCTAATTTACAGTGAGAAAACGTCTTTTTAATAGTGCAAGAAAACACTTTTATCCTTTGTAATTCTCAAGATACTCTTCCTTACACTAACATTGACTATTTGCTGTCTTCTGCTTCACACTGAAGTAGCCTAAATTTGAATGGCACCTGTTTTAGCCTTGAGAAGAGAGCTAACTGACCCGCTAACTATCCTCACTTGTGGACAGAAATAGGGTCTGAAGCTGTTCTCTCCCAGTGCATTTCAAGTATAATGAAGAAACCCACACATTTGTTTGCCATAAAGCTTTTTTCTGTCTCTTCAGGGAAGCAATCAGTCGTGTTTGTGAAGCCGTGCCTGGTGCCAAAGGAGCCTTCAAGAAACGAAAGGTATTTTTCTTTTCTTGTAGTGCAGTTGACTGTATTTTCTTAGTTCAACACAGAGGAGATGAAGCACAGCAGGCAGGTGACTTTAAAGCAGCTTTGAGAATTGCAGATCATTAATCATTTAAAGTATTGGCTGTTTTCACCCACTGTATGTTGCTTCTTGCCCTTTTGGTCAGGATCTGCTTTTGTAGGCATCTAGAAATATGAGTACATCTAGGAAAAAGCTTGTGGCTTGCCTTTATGTTCCTACTGTAGAACTCCCCTCCTTTTTCTTTTCTTTCTTTTGTAGATTGCAGGTGGAAGGCTGCAAACAAAAAGGGATGCCTTTTCATAAAATGCATAAGTAAATTGTGGAAATATTGCATATGCCAAAAATATACATAGTTTTGAAAGGGATTAGATCTGTTCTTGAAGCATAGCTCTGCTGGTGACAATTAATGAGTTTGGAAATCACTGATTTCTGGAAATAGAGAGAACATACCAGGTGATCCTCTGTTCCCTGTGCTCTTTCCATAAACACCTGTGGCCAATGCTCAGTGGCCAGCACTGATGGCAGGTCCAGTGGGCATTGGCCTGACACGGTTATTACCATGCTTTTATTGTTACTTGTGTGGCAAGAGTTAGGATCTGCAGGCAAGGAGTGGAGGAAGCCTTGGCTCAGCTCCTGCACTGCCTGCTCTTCCAGGGGCCTGCTAGCAAAGCTGGGATTTAATGCTAACTCTAAGGGAAGGAGCATAGAAAGCAATTAATTATAGCCCTTGTGTGTGGTGTTGGGTGCACGAGGAGAACAGGCAGGTGAAGGAAACGGTCTGTCTGCTTCCCCAGCTGCTCCACCATCTGGGCAGAACCCCAGCAGAAAGGGTTGGGATGAAATGCCACTTGTTTTCAATGGAGAATCTTCCCCTGGTAAAATAGGGCATATGTGACAACATATGTCACAGTGTAATTGGAAATTGTCTCAGAAATTAAGGTTGTGGTGTCCGTCCCCATTCCCCCCACCCAAATTTACCTCATTGGCATTTCTAGGTTCTCTGGCTTTTGTTTTCCAACCTGAAAGTAAAGAGGAAAATATCTTTTTCCTTGGAAAGCAAAACGATGCAAAATATCATTAGAAAAGTAGGTTAAACAGAGTCCCAAGTGCCTAGTGAGACACCTTGCTGTATTACTGGTTTTAGAAGCAATGTTGCGTATCAGTT
>VYZW01062543.1:42849-58148 GCA_013401315.1 Balaeniceps rex
AATGCTGCGTGGCAACCCAAATTAGTATGGCACTGAGGTTAGTGGAATTCTTAAAATTTGGGTTGTCCTTTTACCAGGTTGGAAATTGCAAGGGAAGGTGAGGAGATCTTATACCCCAAAGCAGCATCCATCAAAATGACTTTATTTAAGAGCATCCATGTCTCACTACATTCCAGTTTGAAGTATCTCAGTTGCCACCTTTTTTGTTATATATAACACTTGTCATTCCGTGCTTCCACCTCCCTACAGTCATGTCCTGGAAAGTTTTTAGTGTGATATCACTAACTATAAAAGAAGGCCTCTTTTGTACTTTGAATGTTGTATATCACTTCAGTAAAAGCCAGGTGCCTAACTCCCTTAGGTGCCTTCAAAATTCCCACCTGCTGCCTATGTCTGTTTTAGATTCCTAAATATCTTGTCAGTGTATGCCTGGAAAATGTGACGAGATATTGGCGTATGAATGAAGGCACTAAACATATACTGAAATAAGCATCAAAATTTTTTACCATTGTCCTAGCTGTAGCTTGAATAACTTAGCAGCCACTTAGCTGCATGTTTTGGAAATTAAAGCAGGTGGCAAGGAGATAAAAAATGAAACAGCTTGACAGAAATATTAAATTCCCTAGACTACATTTCACAAACTCTGCCTCCAGGAAAATGTGGCTATTTTAAGCTGCTCTGTCAGCACAGCCAATTTGCCCAGCTCAGCATGCCCATTGATGATGCAGAGGTTACACATAGCTTGATCAGATGCAGTTTGGTCCTAGGTAGTGGTAGTGCCTTTGGGCTGCAACAGTGCCTTGCTGCTGCAATGGGCCAGGAGATCCTGTCTGGCCGGGTGTGATGATCCAGAGGCTTTTCTAAGTCACCGGGAACCAAATGATCTCAAAGCTGCCCAGAAGGAAGGGCATGTGAGCCAATCAATGCTCCTTTTGTGGATCCTGCCATTGTTTTTTGTCACTGTCACTCTGATAATTTGACTTTCCCCTACATGAAAATGGTATACCAACTGTATAGCCATTTGGACAGCAGTTCCAAACCTGTTGTCGTTAGAGTCAAAGACCATTTTACACTGAGCTCAACAAAAGTGAATTGAACCTGCTAGAGAGGCAGGGCTCGTTTCTGCAAGGAGCCAACGCTGCCAGCAATTTAAGAGATATAGAAGTTACGAGATGGGCTCAAATGCTGTGCATTTTGCTGAAAACCAGACAGCTGACAGCACAATAGTTTGAGCCTTTTAATATTTGCCTTTGGTTTTGAGTCCCCTCACCTTTTGTTTTTTTCTTTTTTATGCAATGCCAAGGGCTAGACACTTGCTGGTGATAATTCAGTAGTACGACTTCAAGAACTGGGATTTTACTGAAAGAACAAATTTACTAGACTGAATAGAAATCACTGAGATTAGGCAATATTATGGTATCCTTTGATGTTTTCCCTGGGAATAGCTGAGAAGTCAGAACTGAAACTCTAAGTATCCTGCAAGACTGTCTACATTGATATTGCGTCCTATCTGATTATCAGTTTTGATTTCAGTTATGTTGCAATTATGTGAAATATGGACAATGAAAACACATTTGATTCCTTTAAACAAAGAACTTTCAAAAGTGAGCCAAATGCTTCTGATTAATTTTATTGCAGACCTAGAGTAGTTATTAGGATAATAAAATTTTCCAGTGAGGCTGGCAGTGATAGTTTGGACATTGAGAGGTACAGTCATGTTCCCAAACTTTCAGTTATTTCAGATACTTCAGAAGCAATGAAACCTCAAAGGTAGAAAATGTGATCTGAAAACTGAATTACCTTCTGACTTCAATGGGAGTTTGCTCAGTGTGAGGACTCCCAGGTTCCCTTCCCTAATGCAAGAAGAGAATGTTCAAACTGGCCATGCCTGGGTGGAGACCATAGGAGGAGATGCAATTTCCATGGCTTACTGCTTGCCTCCCTGCCCAGGGCTTTGCACACACAGTGAGGATAGAAGGTTATACAGTATCTTCCCTCCACTTCACATCCTCCAGGGTTCACAAAGGGAGATAAAGCCGGTTCTGCCAGAAACCTGTCTGCCACACATGTTCAATACAAGCTTGAACAAAGGACATAGTCCTGGGACCAGGATTTGAGTGCAAAATGTGCACTGTCATGGGAAGAAAACATTTACTAACAGTCTGGTAAACGTCACCTGCCAACACTAAACTTTCTATGTCCTGGGTTCATTCTTTTTCTCCTCTGCGGAATAATACACTCACATTTCTTATCTTCATGGTCCTCAGGCATCATGCCGTGCAGTAAGATGAGGAGAATTTATAAAATTTATACCACAGTGCGATTGCTGCTGGCACATCTAGTGCCAGATGCCAGCTACAACGTATTCATAATAGAATTGATGCATATTTAGATATTTGTAAGTAGCAAATGCTCAGTTTGAAAAGTAGCAGAGTTTTGCAGCCTCCAGGAAATTTACAGCTCTAAAGGGGAAATTTGGAACTTGTGAATGTTCTGACAACAGGTTACAAATCCTGCTTTCAAGCCTTTGTTCTTAGCATCCAATGTCTATCTAAAGTAAGTGGCAGAACCAAGAATTTATATTAAGTAAACCATATTTGCATAAACAAAGTCTAAGCTGAAGTAACAGACACACTTCCCTTTTTATCTTCCAGACACTTTCAAAATACGTCTGCATAAAATCCAAATTCAGGTTTACCTTAGTGTACTGTGAAAAATATGTTGATTTGCATGGTCTTTTTGCCCAAACCTACAGTTGCACTCTCCACAAATCTATGCTTGCTCAGACCTGTCAGGGTATGGACAAATTCCCACTAAAAGCTCTGTGCTCAGCTGTACTTACTTTAATCACTCGCACACAGTGTCTGTGGACCTTGCTCACATCTGCATTGGATGCAGCTGGAACGAGGGCAGGCCAGTGGAAAAGATAACACGGACATACAATTTGCCTGCAGTTAACCAGAGGCTTGGATAGGGAGTGCAAAGCTGTCTTGGGAGAGAAAACCCTGGGGATAAGAAATGTGAAGCCTGGAAACACAAGCCAATAGGCATATAAGCCACTAGTGAGAATAGAGAGCTGTCACCAAATTATAAGCATGCTATTTTTTGATAGGGTTAAAACACAACCTCTGGGGAGGGGAACTGCAAAATACTTAGGCAATGCCTAAGTCTCATCTCTTTTTGAGACATTTATGTTCATAAGCCCTGATCTGTTCCTCTGCATCTTCCAACATAAGCATCTTGTATGGCTTCCACTGGGAAAAAGCAGGGCTCTTTTTTTTTTATCTCAGGAAGGGGGATAAGATTTCAGAGCTACACATTTCTAGCAAAAGCACCATATAGGGGAAAAGCTAAATAAAGAGTGTCTAAACCTTGTTTGACAACAGAACAGGCTGTGGAAACCAAAGGAAGGAAGAAAAGACGCTAAAGCTGGGTGGCTCATTCTGCTACCCCACTTTGTGAGAGTCAGCGTGGATGACTCAGAAAAGGAAGGTACCCTCAGATTTTGAGATTGAGATGCAGATGTATATTTTATGTAGCTATCACAAAGGTCAAACAACATACAGGTCAAATGACAGCTTTTCCCAGCAGTCCTTTTTCTTCCGTGAGGCAAAAACAACCAAACACACCCAGGCAAATATTCATTCAAAATATGTGAAATTTTTTATTAAATGAAGAATGTAAAGATTATAATTGGTATGTATTTGTGTCCTCTGTGGCTGGATAGGTGTGATAACTGCTTCTCAGTAAAGTCCTGCAGAGTTCAACCTTGAAATAAGCCAGGTTTCTTCTTTTGAGGTAAATGGTTTTTTTGCATTGTGTGGGCAGCGACAACGAAACAAAAAGGTGACTATTTTGCTGTAAAAGGGAGTTTGACTGTACATTTGTTATTTATTAATATTTATTACTTTTAGAAACATTTTTAACTGAGAATTGCAGGAAAAATAATGTATGTGGAAATATTGTGATCATTTATATTCCCAATGACTTTTGTGAATCTCAAGCTTTTGCCTGTCCGCTGATTGTGGTGTTCTGGTTATAGAGGCAAATTTTGTCTCTGAGGAAGTCCTTGAGCAACAGAATTTGGAATATAAGTGTCATGCAACTGTTTTCTGATTATTCAGTTTGTATATGATTAACCAAAGTAATAAAATAATGAGCACTACTATCAAATCGAAATGCATGTAAAGTGGACTCGAGTCTGTTCTCCTATGCCCAGGTTCCCTGCTGGCCTAATTTGTTGTGGTTTTTTTATTATTTACCTGAAGGGATGCCTGTTTTGTAGCAGAATAAATGAAATTCTATAGGGTTTACCTGGATATTGAGTATTAAGTCGTCAATGAACTATTCATCTCAGTATAAAACAGGGATGAAAAATGTCAGAGGACCAAATGACACGAGGAGTTTGACCTCAGTTACACTGACTTTACACAAGAGGAGCTCCACTTACTTTGACAGAGGCAACATTGATTTCCACGAGCTCATTTTCAACAAATACCATTTTCACGATGCAAGTAATTGCTCGTACAGGCCCTCTTTCTGGGCCAGATGATGCCCTCTCCCGAAAAGGTAATTTTCCTGCTTAGCACACTGAATAGGTGAGGGTAGCCAAGGGTAGCCAACCCAATGGTCTTTCTGTGGGAGTGACTGCAAGGACAAGGTCCATGCAAGGGCAGCTATTTAGGGCACTGTGGAGAGGAGAAAGGCTCCACGTCAGAAGGAAGCTTAGCTGGGCTGATATTCCCTAAATCCTCTTCCTCCACTGCCTGAGTGTCTCCTTGCAAAAGCCCTTCCCTCTCACCCACTTGGAGAAAAGCTGAGCCTGGAGATGCCCTGGGAAGTTATGTTGCTCTTGGGGAGAAGAAATGCAGCTCTGAAGGCAGCATGGGCACCAGCATGCCTCTGCGTGCCTTTGCGTGGTGCCTCCAGACCACTTCAGCTGCCAGGAGGCCTCAGGGCTGCAGCAAGCCTCATGACTCAATGGTTGCCAAGCAGAAACCCCTGATCACTGCTGCTCTGGCCGCCCCACCATGAGTTTTGCCATAAGAATGGAGTGTCCCCAGGCCTGGGGCGGCCACGGGGTCCACAGCCCCCAGCAAAGTCAAGGGGCCTAGCTGTGCCCTTGGCTGTGTTGGTGGCTTAAATGGCAGTACTCAGGACGGACGCCAGCACAGCTCCATTCAGCAGGGGTGGACCGGTTGCTCTCAGGACCCCAGCTTTTTGGCACCTGTCACTTTATGCACAGGTGTGTTTTCCATTTCCTTACCAGAGCAGTTGGAAATAACAAACCTTGTACGCAGCACGACACCCTAATTAGCCTCTCCTTGCAAAACGTGCCTTTGCAAGGCAGCAGCCGCGTGTGGTGCTGCCGGAGCAGACAGCCCTCTGAGCAGGGGAGCCAAGGGACCGAGTCTGCTCCCAGGAAAGCAGGGGCAAACCCTTCCTCCAACGCCGGGGGCGGTGGAGGCAGAGCCTACTGCCTTCGGCTGCACAGCGTTCCCACAGGTACTGCTTTCAGGCACAACGCCCAGAGTTTAAATGCATGTTTTCCATAGAAGGCCAAAACCTTTTTTACAATTCTTTGAAAAATGACTGCTACACAACGACTTCGGTTCAAAGGTCTGAGATTTAATTAAAAGTTTTCAAAACGTTTGTGGTACCTAATGAGTTGAAAATACTCTGTAAGACTGTTGGCAATAAAAGACTCTTGGAAAACATCTTGTGAAAGCTTTTTTTTCTCCTTAGGTGGTTTGATTTGCATTTCTTTTGTAATCCAGAACCAAAATAAATATTCCAATTCATGAAATAATATGAATGAAATGTTATTCTCCTTTGTAGCTTTTGCTCCATGTAAAACCAATTGGGAAAGGGAGACCTGATTCAGTTTCTTGTATGCTCAAATCAGCCTAGGTGATAAAAAGCTTGGATTCTAGGATGTATTTTAAGGGACTTTCTAATATTTTAGGGTGAAAAAAGCTATTCTCCATCTTTTTCCAGCTTCAAGGATAGGACATCTTCCTGGTTGTTTATGGTCCGCTGCTGTTAAGCCCTCGACTTGTCCCACTTTAAAATTTTGCTCTGAAATCTTCCAGAATCTGTGCTTTACCTAACACGTCCCAGTGGGATGTACCCACTGAAGACTGTATCCACAACAGTTTTTTTCTCTTCAGTCATAGGTACTTTGTAAATTACACTATCAGTGTTACACGTGAACCCATGAATCTTAGGAGCCTGCTTCAAGTACAGCAGGGTAGTGAACTAACAAAATATCCCCACAGCTCCAAAATAAGAAAAGGAAATCAAAGTAGAGTGAAAGGTTTTTGTACTGACACGCAATCACATGGCCTCCAACAATGGAGTTGCTTGCATTACTTGTACCTTGCGTCAACTCTGACAATAGCTAAGGCTAGAATCCAGATGTTAAAACTCACTTTTATGTGCATGTTCTTGGACTTTGGCTATTAAAAATATTCATTTTTTCATCTAAATAGCAAGAATCATGTAACATCCTTGACATGAGAGTTGGTGTGGGGTCAGCCACAATGTTTTCTCAAACTGTTCTGTTGCTAAGGCCTTTCTGCTCTGCAGCAAGGAATGCTGCCACGTGCCACCACCTCATGAACTAACATTTAGAAGTATACAAATATTTTAGCTGGCAGTTTTCAAAGACACAACTTCAGGGGAGAACTTCCACACTGAAAATACAGCCAAGTAGCACTGTAAGATCTAAAAAACTAAGCAAGCCACGGCAATGCAATGTCACCAGCTCTATTTCTCACAAAGCCACAGAGCTGCTGACCCAGCCTGTATTTTCAGTTCATATAGTTATATCATGCTTAGCTTAGTTTAGCTTTTTCTTCTTCTCTAAGTGCATTGATTTTCAACATTTTTGGTAGAAATTATTTTATATTTACTACTCTCTTTCACAGCTATTTCATTCAAATACAGTTCTTCTTCGTTCTTACACTCTTCTAACAGCGTAAAACATTTACAAGCAGAGTGTTAACTTGTAAAAGATAATCACAATGCAAACCTCTACATTTTAAGGGCTTCTGCTACACACATTACACAACTTATACTGTACATACTTGGGAAGAGTCTAATGCTGCTGCTTTAAATGATTAACACCAGAGTAAAGCTAAGGATGAGATCTTTCAGGCTGTGTATTAAAAAAGCCTCAACTACTTCTGATTGTGCATAAGGCAAGGTGTGGTTTTGAGACATAAACCACAAATCTTTGAAAGAGCCCAATAAAGTCAGATGCTTACATTCTTACTGAAAGACAACGGGAACTAATCTCAGAATTTCCCGTCAACCTCCACTGAAGCCTCCAGCCATAAAGTACTATTGATGGAAGTACCATGGGCCACTTCCATGGGGACTTGAAACCAGATGTTTATGAAGTCTTAACTGCTCTAGGTCTCAGGGAATCCCTCTGATGCTGAACACCATCCTGTACTGAGGCTGGTAAGGCAGTGATGAACCATAAAGTTGTTTTCATACAGGTTTCTCTGGAACATCCTCTCAAAAAAGTACGTCTGGGGCTCCAGGAAAGTTGGAAGGTCTTCCAAACTAAACAGGCTTTCATTCCAGATCCAAGGCAGGGTCATGTATAAATGGAGATATGCCCTTCAGCATGATCCTGTTGTACCGCATCTTCCCTCTTGTATCTGCAAAAGTGCCCAGAGACGGTAGGAGTGTAGGGTCCCATTGCCAGAAAATGGGATCTTGTCCCACTGGCTGGACTTCTTCCCAGGGAGAATTTCTAACACAATCCCATGCGTGGTAGTGCCTGGAGAGAAAAGAAGGAACTCCACAGGGACCCGTTTGTCGTTCATTGCTTTCTGAAATGATATGTCTCTGTTTCAGAACTGAAGAATCTCAGCCTAGGTAGTGCATTCGCAATTGTACACAGGTTTACATAGGTTTGACATACATTTTTAAATACATTGGAAATAGTAAAAATATACGCATTGAAACAGTACGTACACTTGATACACATGTATCGTTGGGTCACATTTTAACTACTTTAAATAGCGAACATATATAGCCTCTCTCAATGGTTATTTACTACTGCTTGTTTAAAGTAAGTTGTGAAATGTCACTGTGACAACTGTCATGTCTTTCACGAAACATGAAAAGTTTGAGTAACAGTGGAAAAAAAATAAAAATACTGCATTGATATGACATGTCAAAGTTCCTGTCAGTTAAAAGCTACTACTTCATATATTTTCAAATATCCCCATTGAAACACATCTATTTGTATAGTTTGTCACCTTACACTGTATACTGCAATACAATGTTTAGCATATTGTAAACTTTTACCAAACGATGAGTTTTTAATAAGGAATTGTACAAATATACAGCTATTTATACCACATACATATAAGGCCATTAACATAACAGCAAGATACATATAGAGAACTCTAATCACCAACATACGTAATGGGCTTTTCTCCCAGGCGGGCTCATCTTCCGGTCGTCAGCAGTGTTTAGTGAATGCTGAAGTTTCTAACAGGTTTTCTTGATGTCTTGCAAGATCAGGCAGTGCCTCATCATGCAATGCCATCGTGGTGCACAATGTCATTAGATGTGCATAGACTGTGTCCTGGCTGTTGGGTAGCATGATTTTTTTTCTGCATCAGGTGTGTTACTGAATGAACACCCAAAGCAAATGATTGTTGATAAGTCAGTCCTCAAAGGTAAATAAGTGGTTAGTGTTTTCCCGTGTGACTTAAGTGCTTAATGCTTAAACTACACTTGTAGTTTAAATCTAAAAGCGACAGAAAGGTACTTGTCTCAAGGAGTCCTTTACTTACAGAAGTTTCCATTGTGAAATGACGATTCGTTTTTCTCAGCAATACACGAGGGAACATTCATCGGTGGGAAATCTTCCTTTGGTTTCTGGGTATTGCTGCTGCTGGATTTACTTCGACTGTGATCTGGCGTGGGCTGAATAGGCAAAGATCTGGCCACCTTGGATTTCACCAGGCAGCCACAAACAAGGCGAAAGAAAGCCCGACGCATTTCCTTACTGGCCAGAGTGTAGATGATGGGGTTCATTGCAGAATTGATGACCGCCAGAGCAATAAACCAGTGGGCTTTGTACAAGATAGAGCACTCCCTGACTCTGCAGGCCACATCGATGAGGAACAGGATGAAAAGCGGAGACCAACAGGCAATGAAGATACTAACAACGATCACGACAGTCCTAAGGAGCGCCATGGACCGCTCCGAGTTATTGTGGTTAGTGACATTACGACTGCTGGACTTTACCAGGATGTAGATACGGGCATAAAGGATGACAATGGCAACCAAAATGGCTATGAAGATACTAATGCAGAACACAACATACTTCTTGGAGTACAGAGGCAAAATTGTTGAGCAATCTGGTAAGTTGTTTATACAGTTCCAGCCGAGGATGGGTAAGGCACCCAAGGAAATCGAAATGAGCCAGCATGTACCAATGAGAAGGAACACTCTGTATTTTTTATTCGCATCGTAAGGCCTCATTTTAATCATGGTCAAATGCCGCTCAATAGCTATTGCTAGTAAGCTGAAAGTGGAAGCTCCCAGGGCAACAAACATACTGCCTTCCCTAATGAACCAGATTGTGGAGGACAAGCTCAGAGTTTTCTTCCCAGACATAAGAATGTTTACTTTGTAAACAATCCCAGCTAACAGATCACAGAGAGCTAGATTGCCAATAAAAAAGTACATGCGGTTGTGAAATTTATTGTTTTTCCATATGGCAATCAACACCATCAAGTTTTCCAGGACTATGAAACTACACAGGATCAGAAATGCAACAGCGGGCAGGTCTATGTTATCAGTTGCCTTTTCCCTTGAAGTAAGCTTTCCTGTGTAATTATAATGCAGTACGATCAGAGAGTCCATCTCTTCATTTCCTTGAGGGCCGACAAGAGCATCAGGTGGCACCGTAACTGCTGCCATCATTTGTTTGCTGATGCTGGACTTTTCTTCTTTAGTATCATGAGAATTTAGTTCCGGTAATTTTCCACAAGAGGGAGATCAAGCCACGTTCCTCCAAGCACTCCTCTGGGCAAGTGGTGGGTATCCCCAGCTCCAGCAAGCCTCGCATATTAATTCGGGAGAGTGGCTCGCAAACCAGGCTCTGAAAACAAAAACAAGAAATTCAACATAAATCTCACTGTCTTCCCACGTCACCCACGGCCCGCGTGGGTGCTCAAACTGTAACACAGACCCAGGAGCAGAGAGGGATGCTGACTACGATGGGGTACCACGGTCTAGCATTGCTTGATGCTTATCACGGTAGCTGGGAGTAAGCTGTCGGTCATGCCCTGCACAGATGCAGCTCTGCTGCGGAAATACAAGGGCAATGTGGACAACTGCTCATAGGTGTTTCCCCCGACAAAATTTTCATGCTGAAAAAAATGCAGAGGAACAGTGAGAAGGATTAGCAAACGGTCCCAGCAAGCCCCAGTGTGCACAGCAACTGGCTCACTCAATGCCTAAAATAACTTCCCACCCTTAATGGTAGAAAACTATGCTATTTACAATTAAGGAGATGCTCTGAAAGCCAGTCATCATAAAACCAATCCTACTTCCCATTCAAATTAGTTGGATTTCTGCTACTCTTTTTAAAATAAACATAGCAAGACACATATTTGTAAGTATCGCTTTTCTTTATGGTTCACTTTACTTTTTTTCCTTTGCATGTGTATACAAGACACACATTTAATGTAGTTGGGTTTTTTTAAAATAAAAGATAGTTATACCAACTTTAATTGTCCTTCTCAATTTACTTCTGTTTTTCTTTAAGTTATGACTTCGATTAACTGCAACGTTTTCCCACGGACTTTGATAGGTTGCATTTTCACAGCAGATCCTCCTAGCTGTCTTTTTTCCACTGCCATATATAAATATTGGAAGCGATCTGCACAGCTTTGTAAAAATATCGGATGTCAGAAGCATTTACTGTTTTACCAGAAATGTTACAGTTTAGTTGCCGCATACTCCAGTGAGAATCAGTGCTCATGCCCCAAACTTATGTATTGAGGATAACCAATTTTTCAGCTTGGTAACCAAACCAGGATGGGGATGAGGAGAGAACTGGTTACATCTGAACCAAATTTGTAACGATTTAATTTTATTCTGGGAAAGGTAAGAAAAAGTTGTGCTGGATGGAAGGACACTTTCCATTGGTCCAAAATCAAATAGCTTACTTTAGGGAACTTGCTAAGAGCTACAGCTCCTGACCTTACCCTTTATTTACTCAAGGGTCACGAGCATTTCCCAAACACATCAAAGACACTTTCAAAGGATGGGTATCAAGGGAAGACATTGAGATCTCAACCTCTGCTAGAGACCAGTACACAACAGTTTTTAACCTGCAGCCTGTACATCCCAAGGAATATCTGATTTAATAATAGACTAGGCTTGCCATCAGTAGGCTTAGGTTTAATATAGAAGCGTCTGTACTTTCATTGGAAAATAGCAGCCTTCCAGTACTTAAAGGGGGCCTACAGGGAAGATGGGAAGGACCCTTTATTGGGGAGTGCAGTGATAGGACGAGGGGTAATGGTTTTAGACTGAAAGAGGGTAGATTTAGATTAGATGCTAGGAAGAAATTCTTTATTGTGAGGATGATGAGGCACTGGAACAGCTTGCCCCGAGAAGTTGTGGGTGCCCCCTCCCTGGAAGTGTTCAAGGCCAGGCTGGATGAGGCTTTGAGCAACCTGACCTAGTGGAAGGTGTCCCTGCCCCTGGTAAGGGGGGTTGGAACTAGATGATCTTTAAGGTCCCTTCCAACCTAAACCGTTCCATGATTCTGTATACAGAGACTTCTTAAGATCACAAAAAACATGTGAGCCACTGCTGTTCCAGCACTCTGTTTTGGGCACTTGAAAAATGGGAGATGCATTTTCAAGCGCCTTCTGGAAGAGGCAACCACATCCCAGATGAATGTAAAGGGATTTAAAGGATGACCCACGACCTATTTTCCCACCATCCCCTTTCTTGGGTTCCCTCCTTCAGAAAAGAAGTAATCTGACAAAAGCCTACAGTGAATTGACTTGAATTCTTTAGTACATTCAGGAAGTTTTAAAGTGATTTTCTGAGAAAATAACGTACTATTTACCCCACTATTATTATTATTTCCGCATTCTAGTTCTTAGGTCCAAACTACTTTGGTGAAGAGACCCACTGGGAGAGACATATCATCCAAGAAACACAGTTGCTGCTTGGTGTCCTCAGTCTTTTTTTACTCTGACAGCAACCATCTCATTCATTTCCCAGGTGCAGAATCAGGCCCATGAGTTGCTGACCTCTTTTCTGAAGCATGGTAATAGTGAAGCTCTTCAACAGAACAACTTTACCTCAGCTAAGGTTCAATCTAATTGTAATTCAGTTACAATCTGCACACTGTTATCGTAGAGCTATCACAGTCTTTCACAGGCTTATAACAAAATGCCACTGTGTCCATATGAATTGCAAGTGCTTTCCACTGTAAAATAAACAATTACTTTTGACTAGAAAAGTATTTGTTAACGATAGCTCAACTATCACCAGACTGGCTGATGGCTGCCTGAGAGAATCATATTCGTATCATTTAAGAACACCACAAGCAACAAATAAATGTTTCTGTAAGTCTTTTCCAAACAGAATTACCATACTGGTCTATCAAAGGACAAATATATTTCTTCCTATGAAGAAAATTATATGCCAGACTTAGGACTTTATCAGGCACAACCCAGCAGCTGTAAACTGTCGTGACTCTACTAAATGCAATGGTGCTATACCAGTTCCCCTGGCTGAAGGCATGGACGATACACTCAATCAGCAGAAATCATACAGGGTCTCTTCCCTTGTTTGTAATTACTTCTTCTCTTAAAATTATTACAGCAAACTTAGTATCACAAAAGTAAATCTTTGCCTCTGACAGGCTAGTAGAAGGCAACAGAGGCTGTAACATCATTATTTGCCAGGACTCTCGGAATGAATATCACTCACAAGCCACTTGAAAGTTAATATAAATAATAATGTAATAAATTAAAATTTATTCTCTTCTGGCAGCAACATTTCCAGGTAACATCTTTCAGCCATACTACTTTTTTGTTTTCCTCCTGCTTTGTAGCCAATAACTCAGAAAGCACATTAATTTTATACACAACAGAAAAATTAAAGTTCGTTGTATATTATAATTACAAGACAGCAGCAGCCAGGTCCAGGATACCTGTGTCACTGCTTCCTGACATCTCTACAACTCACTCCTCGAAACATCTTTGTCCCAGTCACATACAGAGGACTAGCCACTAGCTGCAAAGTACAGACCTCAGCTCAAAATACTAAAAAAAGGACCTGAACAGCCTGTCTGTTGGCACGTTGTGTGTCGAGCATTGCCTTGGTCAGGTACCTTAATATGCCAAGCTCTTGATACCGCTGGAAATCAATTTTATGCCCTCTTAAGCAAACCAGAGGATCTCTATTGCTCCACCACCCGCTACTACTAGAAAGATAAACCTATGGGCAGTGCAGTGGAAATCTGGCTATACTTCCTCACGGATGTGATGGCCAAAACAGCGTTTGCTAAATTACTCAAATAAAGGCAGTGGTACAGTGTCGAGAATCACAGTCATGTGGAGGACAATTCAGCTGCCTCCTTCAGCTATTTGCCTGACCTTTGTCCTCCCTGCTCCAAGGATAGAGGGGAGCAGTTGGGGTCAGCAGCGAGCACCATCATTTGCTCCTCCTGGGAAATCTCCCTGCCCACCACCATGCTTTGGGGTTTCCACAGTGGTTAGCGTGCTCTCCTGCAGAGGTCAAGGATCCTAGTAGGGTCAAGCACCCTTTCAGGTTGGAGCAGGGGCTCTCCACCACGGCTCACATCCCTAGGGTCTACCAGGGTCTGTATGGTCCCTTGTGCCATGAAAAGGGCAATGCTGTGTGGTAGGCCACGACCTGTCGATCTGCCCTATGTATGGCAAGGCACACCTCCGCTGCCCTCTCCAGCCCCACGACACAGTGGTACAAGCAGAGACTCAGGGCTGTACCTCCCACCAGCTCCCCACAGATAACGCCCTGGGTAAGGCAGTCGGACCCAACCTGCAATTTTCCTCTGGGAAAGTGTAATTGCTGGTGCCAGGAGACAACGGGGAACTGGTGATAACGGGGATGCCAAAGCTCTTCAGCAACCATCCCCAGTACATCTCCACTCTCTGCTCCCAGTGGGCACTCTGGTAAGAGTCCCATAGGGAGCTGAGGGCTTTTACCATCTCATGAGTCACTGGGTACTTTACAGCCGGAAGAGTAAGAAATTCCTATTTCAAAACAGTGAGACAAACTGCTCTCAATTTTCATGATATCCTGAAGTCAAAGCAACAAGTGAGAATAAGAGTGAGAATAGGACTTAATTTGCTGCTACCTACTTTTGCCTATACAAGAACACACGATGCTATGCATTCACTACACTCACTATAGTTCAGCTGGAATTGTATTTTCCTGCCTTCCAAATATCCACAAACAGACTTGACCAGAGACCAGACCCCGCTTCACCACCACCACCACCACACACACTGCAGTTCTCCCTTCTGTTCCACACACAGCCATATGCTTCGGCCACCAATGACAATTTTAAGAAAGGCAAAGGGAAAGTCAAGAATGCATGTCTGAAGCCAAACTTTTGTATATTTTATTTCTTTTTAAAGCCCTTCCAGATGAAAAATAAACACGTGTAATTTATCAGGCGCACCCTGGTAGTGTTAAATTTAAGAACAGAAAAGGCTTTTGAGAACAGCAGTACATTTCAATACACATTTCCACTCTGAAATTACGTTGTGCCAGTTGCAAATGAAGTTTAGACAACAAACATCTGCTGCAGAACAATGTCTTGGACAACTCAAATAAACTTTAAAAAGATTTTTTTTTTTTTTAAGTGAATGTGCTGGCAGCTTGCACCCTCTGAAAAGCCTTTTAATAAATGGTTATTTTTCTTGGCTTCTGGATTTTAGACATCAGTTTGTATTTTGTAATTCCGAGCAGCACACATGCATCTCTCACACCCGAGCTCCCATCTGGTTTAATTCTTGCCCGTTAAAGGAAAGCACATTTATTTCTTCGCCCTCACCGGCTCGCGGCGCTCCCGACCTATTCCCCCCCACTCCCAACTCCACTACTCCCGCTGGCAAACTTGCATTACTGCAGCGACCTGAACTTTTTGGGGCGACAAACACCTTTGTCTAAGCTACCCAAGAATATCCCCGACGTGACCGCGGCGTGACCGTCCCACACGGGAAACATTACTCACAGTGTCGGGCTCT
>VYZW01062592.1:7203-23654 GCA_013401315.1 Balaeniceps rex
GGCACAATGCTAGCTCATGTTCAACTTGGTGTCCACCAGGACCCCCAGGTCCTTTTCTGCAAAGCTGCTTTCTAGCCAGTTGGCTCCCAGCATATACTGGTGCATGAGGTTGTTCCTCCCCAGGTGCAGGACTTTGCACTTTCTCCTTGTTGAACTGTGTAAGGTTCTTGTTGGCCCATTTCTCCAGCCTGTCAAGGTCCCTCATTCACTCTGTTCTACTTTAAAACTTGTTAAAATCTGTCTGAAACCAGAACTTCCTCAGTGTCAGCTTCCTAAAAGGCCTGGAAATACACACAGATGTTGAAACACAACAGTAAGACCAGCAGGTTGTTTTTTACAAATATTTTGTCTAGGACTGTGATAATAGAAGGAAGCAGTAGTATGAATTGGAGGAGGGAGAAGGATGGGAGAGCACTGGTGTGGGTGTCAAGGTGCTATGGGTGCAGGAGAATAGGGAACTATATGACTAACTGATATTCCCCTGCTTGGGGGCTCAGTGGGAGCTGGGTGGATTGAGGTCAAGAAAAACATCAACCCAGTGTTAGAACAATAGAAGTCTTTAGGTTCTCCTTGCTCATTCTTGTAACAAGTATATGGAGTAGGGGGACGTATACTTGGGAAGTAGACAGAGCCTTCCCCTGGGATGATAGGAGTGTACATTCTCTTAATTTGTGTTTTTACTCAAGATGGAAGTTTTAAGAAATTCTACAGATATTTTTATTTCTTGTATGTGATACCTGTGATCATATGCAAGTTCCAGAAACTTGATAAATCTTAAGATGATAATATCTTTGTCTGTGTAAATCAAATATAATTATTATAATGAGATAATTCACATTACGAAACAGAAAACAGAATTAGGAAATCATCCTAATTTGTTTAATTCTTTTCTACTAAACTGTTCTTAAACAGCAGCTATGGGAAAAGTTTATCATTTGTTCTTGATTATTCTTCAGACAATTCATTGACTATAAATTATCTAAGTGTATTCCCAGATGTATTGGAAAACCAAAGATTACCTCATCCAGCAATGACAGGTTGTAACTGTAAGTTTAACAGACATTATAGGCTAATTTTCCAAAGCATTTCCTCCATTTTTGGAGGAGTCAAATCTCTAGCAATCTCTGCTAGAGATTCATTCTGCTAAGAGCTTGGCTGTTGATAAGTATCTCCCTTAAATATTGCCTGTTTTTCTGGAACCTCCTGCAGATGGGTAAGATAAATAATTTTATTCTCTCCTGAGGTGCATCTTCAACTGGGCCTAAGCTAAAAAATAACAATGTACATGCCAACCCCACATCAGAGGTTTAGGGAGGAAGAATGTTGTATTTGTTACAAAGTATGTGGAGAATTCTGTGGAGGTAGTATGCAATTGCTCTAATTCAGTTTTGGCTGGTATACCTGAATTCCTTTCTCAGAATGAGGGATGGGATATCTTTGCAGAGCCTGAAATGGTTAAAAGAATGCTTATATTCTTAATACATCATTTACGTCAATGGGCAAATACATTTGCTGGTCATGCTCTGGAGTTTTGGAAGGTCCATCATTACCACTGAATGCTGAGTTCCTAGGAAAGACAATGCAGAAGGTTGTAATTTATATTGAGGGAGCACACCAAGCAAACCAAGCTACATAATGAAACAGGAATAGAAATAAGGCAAAGATGGAAACATTGGGAAAAGGGAAGATAAGAATAGAAACATTGGAGCAGAGCTGAAGTTGTGTAGGACTTTTTAATGTTAAATTGTACTTACAAAAGGATAGTAATGGCCTAACTTTTATTTTCATAGGAGGTTTATGGAGACTCATCTAAGAACAATTCCAAGTGATGCTTTTTCCAATCTCCCCAACATCTCTAGGATGTAAGTTCTGTTTCTGATATTATTCCTTTAGCTCTTTTATTAAAGATCACTTTCCTTCTGCAAAATTCTGTCTTTGTGTATAAAATCTTCTGAAATGAAAATATTCTTGCACCTTTGCTACCTCACCACGTACATTTTAGAACTGCAGGTAATCATCCCCTTGTTTATAACCTGAACCAGCTATAGGAAGGCATACTAGGCATTTTTCGATAAGAGCACACCTTTATTGAAGTAGATACGATAAATAAGGCTGTAAAACTTTTTTTTTTTTGCAGTTTGCAAAATGTGAGAAATGGTTTCGTTCATAACAAATGAATGTATTTTATTTCTGGTCCTGGATAAAAATTTGTTTCCAGCTCCCAGCATGATTTGTAACTTATTTCATTGGAGTTCCTGTGGCATTTCTAGACTAGGGATGGACTTTCACCAAAACATTAGTATTTGTGTGATATGAGAGGGACTTCCATTGTGCCACTTCCTTTGTATGTAAACACATGCATGGATACAATCCATAAATGCACAACAAGCAGCCTCTACCTATTTGCCTTACATCAACCTTTGTCCCATTGGAAGTGGCTACCCTTGCACTGCACTGCTCGTCGATGTCAGCAGTCTTGAGACAAATTGTCCCACCTTTATTTCTTCTTGGTGGCTGGCCCATAATCTATCATCCTGTGCGTGGCTATTTGATGCAGGGAACTTCTCTGCCATCTCCTAGTTCACTCCCTAGAATCAGAGAGTCATGTAATTTAGAAGGGACCTCAGGAGGCCTCTAGTCCACCACCTGCTCAAAGTTGGGCCAACTATAAGGTCCAACCAGATTGCTCAGGGCTTTATCCAGTCAGATGCTCAGCTTTATCTGTGTCCACTCTTAACTAAATAAACCACCTCATTCAGCAAGGCCCACATTTTTCTTGTTCAGCCTTTTATTACTAATGTAGCAATAGGAGCTCTTCTTGTTGTCCTTGACATTCCTTGCAAGTCTCAACTCCAGCTGAGCTTTGGCTGAATGGCTGAAATGGACTACTATTTAAGAATTCATGAAACGGGACTTTGGGGGGACATGGAGGTCTGCCTAATTATATTTTATAGTTTCACCCAGGTTATTGAAATAAAATCCTTATAAGTAATTGTTCTTGAGTATCTGCAGCCTCATTTACCATTTCAGTTTAATCAGATAGATGGTGTATTGTTTTGGGGTTTTTTTGGAGGTGGGAATGTCCCTCATATGATGTATAGTATCATATATAAACCTGATAAATGTTGTTCAAAACAGAGTTTTATTAAATGTAGAAGGATGTCAACTCTTCTTCAGCTTTCAGTGACACATAATCCATTGCTTAGAAGCTTTTCAGATTTTAAAATTCTCAAATTGTAATGTTCATGAATTTGTAAAAGCAGAGGTGTTCATCTGAAGAATTCAGTGAACCCTTCTTTAAGGATGCCTGGCCTCCAAAAACTTCCAGCAGCCAAAAGGCTGTTACACTAAATCTTCCTAACCTTCATGGCACTGGAGGTGAGGAAAGGGTATTCACACTACCTGTCTCTAGATCACTTAGGGACCTCGTAGGCTAAGGACGCTTAGCCACCTAGTCACTCTCCATGGGCATTATGAGTCAATAACAATCTTTTGCCTATACTGTTTGGTAGTAACATGGTAACTGATAACCAGTCTGTTGCATGCTTTGATCACATTTCAGTTGAAGAGGAAAGTCAAAATTACAAAGCCCTAATGGCCTTGAATGAGATGAATAGTTGCTTTTTACACATCTTAAGATAATATGTTGGCATCTGTGTCAGTTTATTTGCTTCATGATTTCAAGGCTACCTGGAAAAACAAATGTCAATATCTTCCCCTAATTATTCTTTAAAGAGAATATCTGAATATGGAGTTTTACCTTCCCCCTACTCCACATTTACGTGTAGGAAAATAGCATAGATACAGTTGAATATAGCAGTAACCTACCCAAAATCATGACCTGATATGGTAGCGTTACACTCTCTCTCCTGCTGTGCAATGCCTTCTGGATTACCACATTTCTCTTTCTCTTGCTAATTTTAAAAAGCCTGTGAAGAATAGACGGTGGTTTAAACTTGAATAGTGTCAATGCCCTTCTGGATTTTTTTTATAGCATTACTAGTACTGCAACTCATGAACTCCCACCTTCTCGATATAAACTTTGGGTTAAGGAACCAGTACCTGTATTTTAACTACAGCTCTTGTGTGTATGTCTTGGCCACTAATGTACTACATATCTCACTTGCCTCTCCCAGCCCGTAACTTCCATCAGCAATGAAAATTACCCAATCATTTCTTGCTTTGTAAACTCATCTAGAAAATATTCTGAAGTTTTCAGTAGGATGATAGAAGCTGTGTTTACTGTTCCAAATATAGCACTTCATTTTGCTATATGGTTTCTACTATATAATTTTCACAAATAAACCTTTTTTCCCTCTGTAATGAATAAAAAATTTAGTTGTCCTCTTTATGAACCTTGTTTAAACGAAATTTTTAGAGCTACCAGTTCTCTTAAATGAATGGAGATCTATGTACTCCTAATAGCCAGAAGTACAGATTGTTTCCCTGTGTTGCTTTGCCACAGGAATGAAGCAGAAAAGCATTTCAATGAAATGCTTAAGTGCAAAGGTAATTCCTGTCAGAAATGCATCAGTGCACTGAAGAAAGAAGGTTTTATAAGGTATTCAGATGCAAGACAAATTTCTGGTTCACCTCCTTAAAGTTGCAAATAACATTAAATCTTGGCAGAAGGGCTTCACCTGGTATTTCCTACTGACTTAGGACAGGTTGAACATTCAGTATTTTTAAGGTCAAGGATGAGGAACCTTTTTCCTGGGCTCAGGATGATGCTTTGGGGTCGCATTCATGTGTACCTCACAGATACCTGACCTGTAGTTCCCTGAGCAGTTTTCTCTACAGCTTCTCCATGCAAAACAGCATCCCCGCATTGCACAGTGCTCTCTGCCAGCAGCCCCATGCAGAGCACAGCATTCCCCCTGTGCAGTTTTCCTCTGTGCAGCACAGTGCCTATTCATGCCCCGTGCACGCTGCTGTCCCACAGCCAGTGCCACCACACAGCTCCCCACACCTAGCATGCATCTGCACCCCCGTGCTCCCACACCTCCCCTGCTCCCCAGTGCCAGCCCATACAGTACAGGCCCAGCTTAGAGCTTCAATTGCCTTAGCTGCTCCTGGTTGTCCTCTTGTGAAGTACCTCGCATGTCACCGAGCTGCCCTCCATCAGCAGCAGAGGAGAACAGGGGCAGCTGGTGGACAGCAACACAGCAACACAGGGGATTCTGAGGCTAGAAAAAAGCGAAGAAAGATGGAGAGAGGGAGAAGGAAGACAATAGGGGCAGGGGAGAGGGCCTTGTGGCTACTGCCATGTGCCAATCTGCTTTAAATCCTGTGTTCTCAGGCTAGTGGATTTCTCTCGTATGTGAGAGAAAAGCACTTGCCTGCCTGATGTAAGGTGACCCATTTTGATCATGGAGCACACAAAAAGTACTCTCTAATTCCTAGCCCCAGCATGAAGATGCAAGGTTAGTTCATTATCCATTTTTAATTTCATTTTCTGTCAAGCTGATTTATATATACCTGGTTGCTACCTAGAACAACTTTTTTTTTTTTAATGTGTCATTGATATAACCTATCTTTTGGTATGTTAAAATGTAGGCTCTCTTAAAAAGAAATAACTGATTTTCTTTTAAGACTGAAACTCCAATTTCCTGGGCAATAGACATTTATTACTTACAGGAAAACAAAATTAAAGCATCTCACATAAACATCTAGCTCTGCAACACTCAATCGCAGAGGTACAGACTGGAAATACTTTCTTTATTGTATTCCTCTTTTATTATCTTCCTTCCGTTTGAAAGAGGCAAATAGCTTTGTAAAAGCATTATTACTGTAGAAAGAGAATCTGTTGGTCATACAATCTCTACTAGTTACTTTTCTGGTATCTTTTCAAACACTGTTGAATACATCTCCTAAGTGACAATAAAAATAAATCTCATGTTAGAAGAGTTAAAATTAGTTCAGGTAATATGCTTTTAGCTCCAGTCTGCAGAGGACATAAATTCCCTTGGAACAGTTAGTTGTATTAGTCATCTGTTGGTTGTTAGAGCATATGCTGGTCACAAAGTATTCTTTCCAATTTTTTAAAACACTTTAAATATTTTTTAATATCCATTGAAAGAAATAAAGATTTATCTTTGTTAAAATTTAAAAAAAAAAAAAATCTGATCCATAATTTATTGTATTAAAAAGCCCTCCTGCATTAAATGATCATATTTTAATTTGCTATTTACTATTATTACTCTTAATTCTGTCACTGGAAAAAATGGAAAGAATGTTAAAAATCTTCTCTGTTTTGTTTAAGGAACACAACCCAATTAGAACTGATGTAAAATACCAGTTGGGTATTTTTTAAGCTAAGTATGATTCTAGGTCTTTGCAGGTCTACTGATTAAAAAGGAGGAAAGGCATGTGATACAGTCTCTTTATTATTACATTTTATTTGATTTTGACATCTAAAATTGATGTCTAAGACTCTTCCAGTTAATATAATTTTGTGCATTTAAAATAATGATCAAGTTGCTTAGGGCATGTATAACCATGCAAAATATTAAAACTGAGTCAGTAACTTTGATCAAGCGTACCAAAAGATAGTACTTAAATATTTTAATAATAATAATAAATATAAAGAATATACCAGTCATTCCAATTATTTTAAAAGATCTATAGATTAGAAATATGATATAAAATATGATTAGAAAAGTAAATAAAATACAAGAATACATCTTTTAAATGCTATTCCAGCATTAACAGATTTTAAAACTAAGAGATATTTTGAAAGACAGAATTAGATCATTTAACACAAATATTAATGTCAGTTACTCTGAAAATCTGCACTAGTTAGTTGTAGTGCAACTTTATTCACACTTCAAAGCCTTTAACAGTAGTTCCAGTATTATCATCCTCCTAATGATTGTGGAGAGACTCTCATCATGTTCAGTAGATCACTAGCAGTACAAATGTGACTCAGTCTAAACTGTGTGCAAATAAATATTTCTTAAGCTTGCTATCTGGTTTTGCTTCTGAGCCACATTACTCCTTACATCCTTTACGACATGCACTGTATGGCTAGAGTTTCCCTCTAAATTCATGTTAGAGCACATTTATTTTCTCAGCAATAGCAAAGCATCTGTTGCCCTCATGATCTGTTTCTCTCTACAGAAATTGCGACAGTTGTTGCAGGGATGGCTCATGGACCATCTTTGTTGCTTTCCTTCCTTTTTAATTCTTTGATAGAGAGAAATATGCCAATTTACCTGAGGGCTAGATCCCCTTAGAGAACTTCAAGGTGATCTTAAGTGGGGAAAAGGGAAGAAATATCATTCTGAAATGTGAAATATGGATGTTTGCTTTTGCTGCTTAATAGGACTGTTGTGGTTTTTTGATTTAACTGTATTCTGCAGTATATCAGCAGTCTGTGGCATCAGTCAAAATCAAAATCCTGTTAGAATTTCCTCCTTCAGACACTGTCCATGTGTCTGGCAGTGTCATGGCAGTTGGATGAGAAAAAGAATGAGAGGAAAAATAAAGTGGCATGATGGGCACTAGCCATGGCTTGCCAAGGTCTGAGACATGTTTCTTTTTCTGTTTGCTTGTGTTTAGCTACATCTCCATAGATGAAACACTTCAGAGTCTGGAAGCCCATTCCTTCAACAGTTTAAGTAGAGTGACTCATATGTAAGTACTGTAATTAAATAAATTAATACAGCGGTACAATAAATTTGGGGATGTGTGGAAATAAAGTACATGTTGATGTTCAAATTGTCATTCTTGTCTCCTTTGTAGCTAAATATTCCTTTTCTCATTTCCTTTCTCCATAATGTGGAGTCAGTGTCTTTTTTGACTTGTGCTTTCTTTCCCTACATCTTTTTGGTTCCCTTGCTCTTCTGTATCCTCCCACAGAAAAGTAAGAAAGTGTAGTGAAAAATACGTGGGACTACATTATGAGCTTGATGGCAAGTTGAAATAAACTGGCAACTAGAATTACTTGTGTCAAATTACTGAAGGTAAGTGTAAAACAGTAACTTAAGCACCAGAAATAAAATCAGAAAGGCCAAAGCACAGAGCAAAATGGCACTAGCTGGAGACGTGAAGAATAATAAGTAATCATTCTGGAAGTGCACTAGTAAAATGAAGAGTGTTTATCTGGTTATTAAATGGAACGGGAACATTATGGACAAAGGCTTCTGGGAAGTGTTTTTATACCTTTTTGTTCTGTCCAGTCCTCACCAAATTATGCACTAGGGCAGTTACAAAAGTGGTAGGATACCTGCATCCAGGGAGTCCCGGTCATTCAGCAGTACCCTGTCAAAATGAGAAGGTAATGTATTGAATAGAGCTTCATAGGATTCATCCTGCATCTGGTACTCTTCCATGTTTCCATTACTGATCCAAATGAGGATCAGGGAATTGAAAGTGTGCCAGTGTCGTAAAGCTCAGATGAGTTGCAGTTTGGCATATTCCAGAGAAGATTTGTGTTTGCAGAGGTTCCATGGGAGAGCATTGTGGTTGTCACGAACCCAGAAAACATTGTCGAAGAGGAAAGACTTTTGTGTCCAGAAAGAAAACATCCTTTAAGGTTGTTGCAAAGGGTGAAAGCTACAACCCATTTTCCACACTGATGTTTGACAAGGCAAAAATAATAATAACCTTCAATTAGATTAGGCAAGATTCATGTTAGGCTCTAGGAAATGTTTTCATATGGCTGGCGTAAGTAAACACTAGAATTGTTTTCCTGGGGAGGTTGTCCCTGTCACTGGAGGCCTTTAAGGCTGTGTAATCAGAAACTCCATAAGTCTATTTAATCTTCACTCAGAGAGAGATTGAACTAGATGATGTCTTAACAGTGCTCTATTTTCCATAATTTGTTTTCCTTTTACTTTACACAGTGTGAAACAGAAAGGTTAATAAAAATAAAAGAGATAACGGCATTACAGTTACTGTAGATAGAGAGCAACTAATGCTGGAAAGTGGAAGTGCCTCCCCTAAGAGTACCTGAGAGCAGAAGCAGAGCTAGAAGTAGAGTCCAGAATCATGAGACCTAGTTCAGTCCAATAACATACTCCTGTAATATTCCTGAAAGAGTTTCAAAGGAAGGCTTTGGTGTGATAACAGTACTTATCTTTGGTTATAATGCCGTTCCCTCTCCTGTAGATGTTTTTTCCAGGTCTGTTATCTTCGTGTTCTCTCTTCCTCTTTCACAGTTATTGTTTCTTTAGGATTTCTTGTTTAACACAAAAGAACATTTAATGAAACCTTTACTGGCAGCACATTTTATAAGCAATTAATAAAGCATTTGGCACTATACACTACAAATTCCTCATGTGGTACTTGTTTTGTGGTTCACCTTATTAGAAGTTAAAGATAAAATGCTCTTGGGCCATTGCATTTCATTGCAGGATTCTTCCACACAATATGCAGTGTAGTATCTTGTCTATTTTAAATTATATGGATATAAAGGCTTCTTGAGGATGGCTTGAGGAAAAAGGAGCTAGCTGGCTAGATAGCTGTTTCCTATTGTTTCTGGTTTAGATTCAAAGTGGAGAACGGACTAGAAAAACCTCCCTCAGAATCTTAATTCATAACACAAAACTGAGCTCCTCAGAGAGTAATGTAATGTAAGCCTTTGAATATAAAGAATTCTTCCACAAAATGCACACTGTTAGATGTGTGACTAGTTTGAAGGAGTGGTGTATGCAGCTCTGGTGTTGCCAGTGCCTCCCACGGCACTCATTCTTGTGATGTGCTCTGTAGCACTGCCTAATTTGCATTACTTTCTACTACCTAAAGGGTTGGTGAGGAATATGAGTAGAAGCCTTTTCTCTTGTCCTCTTCCAGTCTCTAGCCACCCTCAAAGCACGTATATACTCCTGCCTGGGAGGACAGCCAGTGCCCTTTGCCATAAACATGCCTCTGTCACAGCTCCTCTGAAGCACACCAGCAAGGTCCAAAATCGCCGCATTAGCACACCCAGATCCCAGGCCTGGATGTGCTGTCCATGACTGGGAAGCTGCAGGCCTGGGCAAGAGTCAGCAGAGCTCATGGGCACCTACACTTATGTCACCTATGGCACAGGCTGCAGGGAGGGCATGGTGGGGAGGAGGTTTCCTATTCTGCTATACAAGGGTTATAGTAATGTGGGACCCCTTATATTTCTCACAAGGCACTACCAAAAAAGAAACTGTACGCAGACATACAAGGTATACATTTTTTTTTCTGCACAAGAGTCAAAAATACTACCCAGAACAAGACACCAGAACTCTACTCGCAAAAGCTATAGGCAAACCCCAAACCTTTGCAGATAGCCCACAAAGAAGGGCTACCTCTACCATTCAGAAGTGCTTACCAGGTTTTTAAAATCCGTTTGGAAGTAAGGCACATGTATTATTTAATCAAGGAATATCCAGGCATCTGGCAAATTAGGCAGTTGCACATAAGCTTTAAAAGAAAGCAATTTATAATTCTTTTTTAAGCATTTTTCTGAATTGCTTTCATAACTCCTCTGATTTGTTAATGCTTATCGTTGTTGGGTTTGATTTACTTTCCAAAGAACAAGATTATTCAGGGATAAATGTATATGTTGTGCTACGCATTTGTCTAATGTTCTCCATTTGCATAGTATTTTCAATGTAATATTGCTAAAATAATACTGGGTAAAGATTATCAGAGGGTATTTTAAGGGAGGTTGAAGTCACTCTAATGGTTTTGAAAAGAAGTAATTTCACAGAGTTTCATTTTCAGAGGTTGTTTTTCATGGACTTTTCATAAAGTGCAGTTTTATGTAAATAATCTTTTTACCTAATTTAAACTTATGCACACAGTTTCATTTTTAAAAAAATTGTTTTTAAACATAAGAACTTCTTTGGAGAAAATGTAGTATTTGTGGAAGGGAGGAACTAATTGCTTTGGCTTGACTCAAGCGTCATGTGAATAGGCATCCCGTGTTCGTCATCATCCCTGTCTGCCAAGCCTGTTAGTGTACTTCAGCTTTGACCTTCAGCGCTCCATTTTCTTGGTCCTTATTCAGTTCATGTGCCTCTGTCCTGACTTTCTGTTCCTTCCAGACCTCAGCTCTCTTTAAGCATGGGTCATATTTTTATGAGCCTATGCCTGTCAAGTGCTGAGCAACTTCTGCAAATTAAGGATACTGATCACCTGCTGTATTTTAATGGACCAGATCTCATTTTGGTTGTAATTAATGGCAAAATTCCCACTCTATGAAGATGAAAATCAGGGCGAAGACTTTGTGGGTTTTTTTTCCTCAACTGTGTTAAATTGGTCTCACAATGGTTTCTTGTTCCTTCTTTTTGTCTTTACCTTTTTTAAGTATGTCTCTGAGACAAACTTAACACATTTACAATTTCAGAACTGTCTCTCCCATACAATGGCATATTTATTTTTTCTAGATATAATTGTCAGTGTCTGATTAGCAGTCAATGTGTCTGTATAGCTGTCTCACTAGTAGAGCTGCAGGTTGGTAGCATTACATTAAATAAAAAGCTTTTGTAATTAGATCATTGTTTCTCAGGAAAACATTCCTGTGGAAGGAACTCCAGGAAAATTCACTCTTTCTTTTCCCCTTCTCTGTGTCTCTGCTCACTCTCCTCTGACCTCTCCCTACTCCCTTCTCCTCCTCACTCCAAAAGCTCTCTTCTCTTATACAACCACATGAAAAGCCCTCTCAGCATTTGGGAACAGGGCCAAAGGTTATGGTTCAAGTGGCTTGGCCTCATATATGTGACGTCATTTGGAGAGCTGGTGGGGGACCGCTCTCCATCTCTGCAGTGAGCTGCGGTGAGCTGGAGCCAAGGGCCGGGGCGGCACCACCAGCCTCCAGGCCAAGGCTGTACTTCTCTTATTGGACAGCTCGTGGAGCCAGGTTGTGGGATACGGTGGTGCAGAAAAGAGAGGTGATTTGACGGAAATATCTGAGAAGCAGCTGGAGAGGGAGACTGAAGAGATTCAGGGGACTGCTGTATATCTGCAGTGAATTTCAGGGCACTGGACAAGTGCCGTGCAGAAAAATCTTGTTAAAAGCTGCAGTCTGGAGGTAGGGAATAGACTGTCAGGAGCTCGAGCCAGTTTTCTGGTGCTGGTGCTGCAAAGGCTTGACAGGTGCATGCAGATGAAATAACATGGATAGCTTGGCTGTGGGGGGAGAATAAAACATGAAAGTATATATACAAGTGAGAGAAGCCAAGGAAGCTATAGGCAAAGTAAGTCTAAGAAGGTAGAGAGGCGTCCCAAGTTATTACAAGAAAAAAAAAGGGCTGATTTAAAACATTTCAGAACTGCTGACCTGGATATCCTTAACCTTAATAGGTATCTCAGCATAACATAATTATATTGAGACTCTATGGCCAGATTTGCAATTTCTGGATTATGGTCTTGAACAAACTCAAGGATGTGTCAATATTGCAAGGCAGGTATGAAAGACATGTCTGGTAAATGAAATTTAGAAGCCACTTAATTATATAAATGTTTGTGCTTTTTTTAATGTTGCTAAATTCATATAGGATGTTAAGTAGCTTATTAACCTTTCTAGAAGTTATCTACTTATAACTTTGTAACTGAAGATAAGTTCATAGTTATTTGTAAGTCTTGACACAGGACTTTATATCATCAAGTGACTTTCTCTGCACATCTGTTCTTGATGTGTCAAAGTTTTTTAAGTATTTTCTTTAAAAAGCAAAACTGAGTTGCTGTTCATGGACAGTCAGGTGGTGGTTTGGTTGAGAACCTAGTACATTTCTAATTACCAGTCTGAGTGCCAGAAATAAAATTTAAAACATTGATTGTCTTTAAAGCACAAATAAGCCAATTCTTAATTGTTTTATGTACTTTTAAAAATAAAGCAGAAGCTGAATAGTTTGTAAAGTAACTTTGAATAATTTTGTAAATATTCCCCAAATAATTCTGTTATCCTGTGGGTAGGTAGCAGCATCCTTCTTTCTTATGAGCAACTCTAAGTAATTTTAGTTAGGACTAAAATGCGAAGTGAAATGTTTCTTTGGGGCACCTTTCGCCTCTCTGCATCAATGGTCAACAAAAATGCCTATTAACAGTCTTAGTTTTTTAATATCTTTAAAGCGTTTCATTCCCAGAAGGACTCAGAATTGTTACATTTCTGTTGGATGCAGAATTTAAGCACTATATGCTAAGATTAAGTTGTATTTATAGAGTGCGTCAAAGTTCCATTTCAAAAGTCACTTAAAATCAGCTCTCATAGACACTTAGATACATGGGAACTAGCCTACTAGACATTTTTAAGTATACTCTCTGGCTTTACCTGCATTTTAGGCAGCTAAAACTACTAATAGTTTTCCTAGAGCTGCTTTTCAAAGGAACCTTGACTTTCTAAATCAGTTGGTTTCAGTCTTTTCAATTCACCAATTCAGGAAAGCTTACTGATGAAAAGTGCAAACCCTGTTTAATGAATCTACTGATAATCAACTTGCTGTTCTTAGTTTTTTGGATCCTTTGGAAGTAATCATTACACCACAGCAGTCTTTTGATTACAATTTGAAAATTACTATCATATAACATTAAGGCACCTTTGAGTGTATTACTCATGACTGATTAATGTAAAAGAAATTGGGAAATCCAGTTTGTGTATCACTATCCTGTTAACTGATGAGATCAGAACTGTTCAGATATCTATTCTCCTTATGGGCTTAACTTCATAGGTTCCAATATTGATGGAGCTATAGATATCCTTTAAATCTGTGATTTTAGGGAGGGATTCCTTCCAGTACTCTGGATTAATGGAGATTAATGATGTTTGAGTGTGTGAAACAAGGACAGCAGCACAGTTCATGAATGGAACTGAATTTGAAGATCTTTTTCTTTTTCATGCATATGAAATGAGAGGCCGCATATTCAGCCAGTCAATTGCAAGAGGCACATTTGACTGGAAAAGAAGTAGGGAAAATTGGATTTTTCTCCTGATTTTTTCCTTAAGCATAGCATTCACTTCGGTCAGATCAGCTTTTACCTTTTTATACCTCTCATCCTCTTTCTCATCTATTTTGACTAGAGACTTCCAAGCAACTGGCTGTCTGCTGTTGATTTCTGTAGTGCCTACTGCAATGGGCCCTTTTCTTCCTTTTGGGCTTTAAGAAACGTCTGTAATACAAAGTGTAGGATGAAATGTAAATACAAATACAATATATGTTACCGCATACTTCTTTCCTAATCCCAGCATTACCAATTCAAGGAAATAAACAACATGGACATAAACCTTTCCCCAATGTTCAGTTGAATCATATTGATTTCCTCACTCACATTATTTAAGCTTTTCTCTGATTACTGTGCCAGCTGTCTCATCTGGCAGTTTAAAATCTTTTATCCCCAGATTGATTAGTTTTTCGTTTGCCTTTGTTAAACAGCACATGCTCTCTCATGGCCCACTTACTTAACAAATGAAAATCTGATTGAATCTCATTGCACTATTTTGTGCTTCCAATTTTAGTACCATCTACAGATTTCGAATTCTTACTTTCAGTACCCTCATCCAAATAATTTACATAGAATAGCAACAAGCCAAAACCTGACGATACATTTCTAGGCTGAAGGTTGATCTGACAACTGTCTTTGCCTGGAATATGTTTGGTCCACAACAAAGGAATATCTGGCCAGGAAGCTCATGAGTCCAGCATTTTAAATGTAGTCAGTGATGGAAAAAACATGTCGCTTAAAGTTTATGGAGCAAATTCCACTGTTGGGAGTGTGATAGCTACATAACTAATAAAATAATTTGAGAGAAGCAAGAGACTGACACTGAGAAGATTTCTTTTAGATACAGAACAGTACTGTTCAAAGTAGCTAACAAACATGAAGAATATTTGAATACAGCACTGTAATAGCAGTAGTATAGCTATTAATTACATCAAGTAAAAGGCAAATCCTTGTGTCCTTGCTATGTTGGAGTAAACAGAGTGAAAACTGAAAACTTGAAAGCTGGAGCAGAACTATTTTGTCTGTACAACAGTATATAGAGAGGCTGAAATCTTGGTACCTGTATCTACACCAGTATCTACATACTGATTTGTCTACTGTCTTACGTCTCTTTTCCCACTTTTATTTCTCAGACAACTTGGCTGGGTCAGTTTTATCCTGTAAAAATTATTCCAGTGGCAGAGGTATCCTTAAAACACAACTTCCTAATACCTATATTGTGTAGGTTACTTGGCACTGTTAGGGCATGGTAAATTAAATACTACTGGTTTCTGCCCATTGAGTCTCTGCCCAGTGGCACCACTTCTTGGACTGACTTAAGACCAGAACATCACCCACACAGCCTGCACCACCATGCCATCTATACCTGTCATCTTCATCAAATTTCTCTATATAAGTAGCAAGAAGTGCTTCCCTCAGCCCACTGCTCCACAGCTAGTCTCAGGAGGCAGACTGGCACCGTTCTTTCTATATGGTTTCTATATTAAGAAAGGCTGAGAGTTGTTCCAGCAGAGTTATAAGACCATTGTCCAGAGCTGGTTTAAGGTAAAGAAATAGAAGCAAACACGCAAAAAGGGCTATCCCCTTTAGGAGACAGTAAAGAGTCCAGGAGAGGAAAAGTCTGCATGTGATGAGGGTGGGTATGGGTGGGTTTTTTTACAAAATGTGAAAATTTGGTAGGTGTACTGAGTCTAGACAGGGAATTTTGGCACAGTCTGATTGGTGCAGCCAGACTGCTGACTGTCATTATGGATAGAAAAGAAAGAAATCTGCTGAAAAAAAAGAGGAATGAGAAAGATTGAGGAAAATTCCATTAAGGGCAAAGACAAACATTTCAGAAAAATGAGGAAGAGTCATGATGCCAGGCAATGATCATGATGGAGGGTCAGCAGCTCCACCAACATGCCTATAGAAAGCACCCAGAACGGCCATAGCCATGATCAGTGTCAGGCTGGTTCTTCAACACATGCAGTCTAAAAAGCCATCTGCAGACCAAGCTGTCACCTGGGTAGAAGTATTTAAAGATCTAACTGTGGACAGCAGATGTAGGGAATGAAGTCTATGCTACATTTTGCATCAGTGTAAAGCAAAGAGATACACTATCCTCTATACTGCTGGACATGGCTATATAGTGAATGGCGTGTCCATTCTAAGTCTCAGAATGGAGTTAATTTAAGTGACCTGAGCCATCGATTGGATCCACTGATGAGTTCTGTAAAAGAGACAGGAAAAATAATACAAAATACTGTTAGAGACATGAAGGAAGCAACCAGAAAAATAGGGCATAAAATTATAAGCTAAATAGATGGTTGTAAACTGATAGAATTATTATTGATAGAATTATTATACATCAATACTGAAAGTTTTGCTTAACTTTTCTTTTTTTTACTCAACTTTGCAAACACAAAACTCTCACCATGTTCAAAGTAATAGCCGTTACCACAGGCTCTTACTTTGATTTTAGGACCATGCAGACAAAGGATCCATAATCAAATCTCAGATTCTTCTTCCCCCTTACTTAAAATAGGCAGTTTCCA
>VYZW01062616.1:0-34592 GCA_013401315.1 Balaeniceps rex
CCCCGTCGCGATCCTCCGCTCCGGAGCCCTTCGCTTCGGTGACTTCGCTTGAAATGGCGGGTACACTGGGTTTTAAACTCATTTATCATTTCAACAATGCAGATATGATGAGGGAGTGAATTACTGTCACACTTGTTTAATTGCATGTACTTTGGAGTATGTAATGATTTAAGAGAAGCACAGTAGCAGTTTTATTAAATCCCTGTGCATATTCTAGAAGAACAAAATATCCACTTGCCTAGTAATGGAGCCTGGGAGAGAAAAGGCCTTGTTTGGATTGTGCCAAAGGATTTACATACATTGGACCCAAAACCAGATGACTGATGAAATTTCACCTGCATCAGTTTTACATCAACACAACAGCTTTTTATGTTGCAACACAGGCTAAGTTAGTGGGGAAGGATGTACAAAACCTAAACCAAAATGTAACTATTTCAAAACAGCCATTTGCAGTAATTTAAGGAGCCATCGTGTTCAGCACTTTACTGTAAGAAAAACAAAAAAGTAAAACCATACATTGTGTTTTAGTTGATAGGATTGTTGCCTCCAGTTTGTAGACCAAGTTGCCCAATAGTAAAATTGTGTGTTCACATGAATAAAGCACTTTTGTTCTTTTGCCCTTTAGGAGTAAGACAGCTTTTAAGCACCATAATTTTATTAAATTTAACCAGCCTTTATATCAAAGGAATTTACTGCCTGTATTCAGTGCAAGAATTTGCTCATATTCTGTTTTTACAGATTGTACGTTTCAGAAATGTGCCATATTGCATCAAGCATTCCTACTTTCTTAAGGTTTCCTGTAATAAAAGCTCTGGAATTTGGACAGTCGTCATTCCTGCTTATACTCAGCTTGGCCATTCAGGGCCAGATTCAGTAGGGGCATAAGCTTTAAATTATGTGCTTTCTTATTCAGTAAAGAACTTCAGCAAAGGACTGAAACATGGGGTCAAGCCCTTTACAGAACAGAATAGATAGGGAAAGCTTTTCTGAATCAAGACATGATTGCTCGATCTTTTAAGATGACAGTTGTTTTGGAGGTGTAATAGAGGAATGGCTGCATCAAAGCATACTTTACCAGGTATCTGGTGGCTTCAGGTCACAGAAGAGAGGGTTGGATTTGGGCGAAGTGGGAGCAGGGGTTGAACAGTTGCCTTCTAACATTTCTTCTAATTCTAAAATTGTCCCTGAGAAAGTCTGCACAGTTTGTCACTTACACAGCCTCTTTGTTCATGGAAGGACTCTGTATATGAAGAACAGCAGAGATAACTATGTCCATCTCTAAATGTTGCAGTTTAGTTGTCTAAACTAAACTTGACTTGGAGAGTTACATACTTCTCCCCTGAAACACTAAGTCTTACTCCTGAAGAAGAGTATGGCAATAGCCATCTCTGTACATAGGTGAAGAGGATGGGGTACTCCAACAGTTCAGAAATCCTGATCTGTCCCTGGCAGAAGATTGTGGGCTTCTTGCAGAGCCAGTCTCCAATATTCTGGTAAGATTTTCTTTTTGTGTTTGTGTGTTTCTCCCACACCTTAAGTACGTCCAACTCATGAGCCAAACTCAGAGCTAATTCCAATCTCTGTGTTTAAAATGCAGTAGGACAGTCTCTTAGTATCTGGTCATTGCTGAGGACTTGCACAAGGAGAAGCCGTTTCAGGAATCGGCACAGTGGCATTCCTCCTCATCAGTTTGAGAGACCTGATGAGCTCAGAGCTTAAGGCAACACTGGAAATATTTTACAATTATACTGGCATTTTGGTTAAAGATTTAGAGATTCTTTAGAGCAGGGGGACATCTTTCAGAGCATCTTTAAGGTTGAGCTGCATTTTTGTAGCAGTAAAACAAAAAATAATTTGTTTACTGTACTGATTCCTGATATTCATTTCTCTTTCATATGAAGTATAGCCAGTTATACAAAGGAAAATGTCATTGTTCAGCAGAAGTTTTGAAAAGTTTTGATGGAAACTTTTCAACATGTTAGACTGCATTGTGAATAATCCCTAAAGAATTCCTTAGAGTTTGCTTGTTTTACTTCTACATTTTAGGAAAAAAGGTAGCATTCACAAAGCAATGCAGGTACCTGGAAAAGAAATTAAGTCTTTGACTTGATAATTCAGTTTAACAGGGATTAACTCTGTAAAGAGTTAATCACTTCTAATAATTCTTTGTAGGTGTGTTCTGCTAAGCCTTAGCGGTTTTCACTGCTTGATCCTTTTCTTCTGACCAGCTATTATGAACTAGAAAGGCTCTTTTTCATTAAAATACGTATCTAAAGCTACTTTTTAACGCAAGTAGCTGTAGCTTCATTAATCTTCAAATGACTTGTCCCATCTGCTTTGCTTTAATTTGGCTGGCATTTACACAATGAGTTACAGACCAAAAACCAGACCGAGCCCATTCCAGGATGCCTCGCTGCTGAGACAAGCAATGTGCTGTTAAATCAGGCTCAGTTCTGAGCTGCCAGCCTGCTCACCCCGGCAATGTGCAATTTACCAGCTATGTAAGGTCTCATTTTAATTCATGGAAGAGACACAGCATTTATGCACATGCACAGCATTTCCCCTCCAAAAGGCAAGAAAAGTGTCTACATATTTTGTCTGGCAGAAAACATAAGAGAACAGCTTTGCATAATCACGCAGCAGTTTGCAGAATGAAAGAAATCTCACTTTCAGAGCCCTTTTTTCCTCTCATTCATTTTTTGAATCAGCCCTAATAGATTCACAGTCCAGGTAGTGTTTCAATGATTTGAATATTCTTGTTATTTGCAGAAAACAAGATGCTGTTGTCCTCCATCTCAAAGGAGGACAAAGACAGGAAAGAAGTAGAAAGTCAGGGAAGGAGGGGAAACAGTTTGCATTGTATGAAGTGAGACAATAGCACAAAAGAAAGGTGTGTTGAAGATGTTACTTGCTAAAACAAGAGAAAAGAGATGTGGGGGTGGTCAGGTAGGACTCAGGACCTTTGATTTCTGTAGCAATAAGAATGTGGTTAGGGACAGTGGTTCAGGGACTGGCAGGCTAATCTGAGAATGAGAGAACATACAGACCCAAGTGTAGCCAGGACATGTCACTTCGGGTCAGGTATGGATGCACACTCCTCTCTGAAACCTGGGCTCCTCTGCCCAACACCAGGACTTCTCCCTGAGGGCAAGCACCAAAATGCTCACTCTTTTGGGGACACAAGAGAGGTGTTTGCCTTGCACACAGTATCCCAGTGGGTGCAGCACAATCTATGGAAAGCAATAGCTGGGCTTCTGTACCCTCAGCCTGAGAGAGCTGAAGTGGATCCGTGGGTATGTGCTCCACTCAGCAGGACAACACGTGCATCTTTCCCAGCTACCCTTGAGTTGGGGCCACTGTGCAATGCTCACAAGACCAGGTATAGAGCACAGCAAGAGAGCGCCTTGACTCCAGGTCTGAGCCAGCTCGTTGCAAAGCTGGAACATACAAGAAGGCGGGACACAGCAGCTGCATGTTCAGGGATGTTGGTAATACATCAGGTAAATGAAGTGTCTTGCTAGAAGAGACCGCTGTTTTGTTGCCTGGAGTGTCCTAGATTTAATCTCCATTCCATGGATCGACATTTTACATGTGGCAAAACCCAGAAGACATCAGCTACAGACAGGGTACAGAGGCAATCAAAGCAATCAACTGTGGCATGGCTAGGAGCAACCAGAACTACTTCAGACACAGAGAAAGCAGAAGGTGCCTAAAAGGGCACAAAGGGGCAGTGAAAAATCCATTGTTCCTCTTTTCTACTCTGCCCATGCCAGACACCACAAATCAACTCCGCCCCTTCAAGCTTTAAGGACACAAAATAATTCTTTTTTTTGCACTACAGTGAAACATTGACTTGGCTCTGGAGACAGTTGTTGGCAGAGGCTAGAACCAGAGATCTAGAAATGCAGGAAAGACTAAAACTGTTCCACTCCCAGCCATCTGGGCAGACAAGGGGGGTGAAAACTTATATGTCACAGGGTTTTGCTTTAAATATCCTTTTAAAGTATGATTCTTGAGAACTGGAGAAAGATAAGAGACTAGAAATTAGTCACAAGTGCCTAAAGCACTTATACAACAGAAATGGGGCATTAGGGAATGTGAGGTTCAGCTAATGAAGGAATCAGAAGCTGCTTCCTCTCACCTTGTCCTTACTCTTGATAGAATGAGTTTCACAGCACTTCCCTGTCATCATCAGAAGCATCAGGAAAAGCAAGGGAATGCTTTTCTATTGTTCCAGTACAAAAGGTTGGTTTCCCAAAAGCACATTTCTCAGATTTGCTTAAGTGGCTTTCACCAAAACTATTCAGTGTTAACAATTTCAGAGTTCATTGGCATCTTAGCTTTTTTGAGTGTTTTCTTTTTTTCTCCCATATATATTACTGGCTTAACACATTGCAGCTGCGATGCTGCAGATGGAAACTGTTTTGATAATTGATGCTCTGAAATACCATTTATGCATAGACTGAGATATTCAAGTGCTGTTTAGGGTGTTCGTCCATCTATATCCATATCTGTTTTCTCTTAAAGACTCTGATTTATTCGCCACAAAAGTAAAAAATTGAAAATCTGGAAACCTGGCTAAGGTGGGAAGAGTACATTTCCCTGTCATACCATTTACAAATTGGATGCACAGAAAAGCAAGTCAAGATGAGGTGGCATTCTATTTCCAGTCTTCTCACTGACCTTAGCAAGAGCTAGAGGTCTATGATTTTCTCCCACGTATCTATCAGCACGTGTGCTGAGCAGATCATCTATATAATTTAACACACAGTCAGCACTGGTACAACAGTGCCAACGTGCAGAGCAGAACAATTGCAAATTGGGGGCAAGACATTTTGCAAGATAAAGTCCCTGCTCAGTGGAATTCAGCTGGAGTTTTGCTAAAGGCCAGGACTTCACCAGTAGGATGCACAGGGTAGGACATTGTGAGGTATCACCCTTGACATTCCAGTGAAATACTTTGCTTTCAGCTGCTGGAGGACCCAAAGTCTCCTTGTTCCATCCTTTTTTACGGGTTCCACTGGTTTCATTGCTGCTTTCATATTGTCACCCTGGTAGCAGCGTGGCTAGTTGGGGAAGTAATACAGATAAAGTGGAAATGCCTTTAAATAGAAATCTACAGAAAGGTTGTGCCACAGTCATTTTTTTTTATCAAAGGATAGTGCAGATACTGTAGAGGCAATGCATAACTCTGGCCAACTAAATCTGGAGGCTGAGTCATTCAGCCACTTTTAAAAATTCATAATGATGATTGTTGCCTGGAGGAATTTCTAAAATGAGATGTCAATTGTGTCAATGCCAACAGGTAATATACACTGTGAATAAGGTAATTAAGAGAGTATTTAGCTTGCTAAAGAGCTTGTAATTTTTTGTGTAGTCCTAATGCTGCTGTTTTCTCATGTAAAAATCTAAAATGTTTTATTATTAAAACAAAATATGACAGCTTTACAGTCATTCTGAGGAGTCTAACACCTTCTACCCATATCAGGTGTTTCCTAGTCTTATAAAAATACAAACCAGGCAAACACCTGAGTGCACTCCCAGTGCTTCTTTGCTAAACTGAAGATCTACTTTTTTCAGCGTGGTGCAAAAAGAAGTCTCTTTCCACCACTAGTTTAGATCCCAGCACAAGCCTAAGGCTCCGCCAGACTCTGGGCCAGATGCGCAAGTCTCTTCTCCTGAAGGTGCTATTTATTTAAGACCCCTGGCCCGTAAGGGCTGCTTTTCCCTGCAGAGCTCAGCTCACTGAGGCTCTGGCCAGGTGCCTGCTGCTCCGGCTTCTGGAGGCCAATCACAAGTGGTGTTCCCCAGGGCTCAGTGTTGGAGCCAGTTCTGTTTAATATCTTTATCAACGACCTGGACAAGGCGATTGAGTGTACCCTCAGCAAGTTTGCAGATGGCACTAAGCTGGGCGGAAGTGTTGATCTGCTTGAGGGTAGGAAGGCTCTACAGAGAGACCTGGACAGGCTGGACCAATGGGCTGTGGCCAATTGTATGAGGTTCAACAAGGCCAAGTGCCGGGTCCTGCACTTGGGTCACAACAGCCCCATGCAACGCTACAGGCTTGGGGAAGAGTGGCTGGAAAGCTGCCCGGCGGAAAAGGACCTGGGGGTGCTGGTTGACAGCCAGCTGAACACTAGCCAGCAGTGTGCCCAGGTGGCCAAGAAGGCCAACAGCATCCTGGCTTGTATCAGGAATAGTGTGGTCAGAAGGAGCAGGGAAGTGATCGTGCCCCTGTACTTGGCACTGGTGAGGCCACAGCTCGAATACTGTGTTCAGTTTTGGGCCCCTCAGTACAAGAAAGGCAATGAGTTGCTGGAGCATGTCCAGAGAAGGGCCATGAAGCTGGTGAAGGGTCTNGAGAGGCAATGGCCTCAAGTTGCACCAGGGGAGGTTTAGATTGGATATTACGAAAAACTTCTTCACGGAAAGGGTTGTCAAATATTGGAACAGGCTGCCCAGGGAAGTGGTCGAGTCACCATCCCTGGAGGTATTTAAAAGACAGGTGGACGAGGTGCTTAGACATATGGTTTAGTAGTGGACAGGTACGGTTGGACTAGATGATTTTAAAGGTCTTTTCCAACTAAAGGATTCTATGATTCCCTGGCCCGTGCCAGCTGCACCTGGAGCCCTCCCAAAGGCCAAGCTCGGTAACGAAGGAGTAATGCAGGGCTCCAAATGGCCTAACCACCCATGGAAGCCCGGCAGCGCTTGCTGGGTCAGCTCAGAGGGAGGTGTTTCCCTGCCTGCAGCCTGCCCCAGTGGGCAGCCACCCCGGCCCGGGCCCGGTGGGAGTGCGGGGGGCACTTGCGGTGCTGCTCCCCCCACTCCTGCACCCACCGGCCGCTTCCATGCTTGCCCGGCTGCCACCTGGAAACTTGCAGGACGGGGGGAGGCCAGGGGAGGTCCTGCTCAGAGCTGCGTCCTGGCCAGACTCCGCTAAGCCTGGTCTCTGAGCAATTTGCGGCTACAAAAGAGAAATGCTGGATTTCTAGCAGACCTGGGCTTATTTCTGAGAGACTGCAGGCAAGGGTAGCTATCTTTTTAGTCTTTTATTTACCCCACAGCAAAATATGTACTCAGTTTTGAGTAGCGCTATAAATAAACAAAGTAAAAAATAATAACTGAAAGGCACTGGTCTGCAAAATAACAAAAGCTTAGTGCTTTTGTTCAGTTTTTTGTTCAGCTAGGCCCTTCAAAGCTGTGCCCTGTGTTGCTCCATTCTACTTTTGAAGGAGAATGAATCTGTGCAAACTGGAAGGACTTTGTGTGGTTTTCAATCCCTCTGCCCATTCGAGGACCATATGTGTAACTAACTGCTCCATGATAAACCTCAAACGCCGCTCAGCTAGCCAGTGGATGAATCCTCACTGCTGCAAACCCCCATGAATGCAGACACTGTCTGTGTCTAGCTTTAGCTGCCTAGAGCCTTTGAGTCCCAGCAGACTTTTCTACTTTCTGTTTTCGGTGCTTGTCCTCAGGCCAGACAACTGCTCAGCTGACCTTTCTCCTCCAGCAAGGTTGACAACGGTGCACAGTATTGATCTCACTGCAGTACAAGAGGTGCAGCTGAAATACCAATAGTCACTTACCTTGTACAGTGAACTTCCAAAAAGTACAAGTGCTTGTTCAGGAGGCTGATAGAGTAAATCATCAAAAATACCTACTGTCCATTGTGCCTCTTGACAGTCATTGTGCTGTAGCTGTGACTTCTTTTATTGACTCATTATAAGGATATAATGCACTGCAGAGTCAGTAACTTGCAAAGGGAAGTATCTGCTGTCCCATAAATTGTCCCTCTAATTTTGTAACACATTACAGTTTAAAGGCAGGTCATAACGTTCCCAATCAGTTACCAAAAGGTAGGTCTCTAACTAAAAATTACTTGGTTTTGTGAGGAGCTGAGGAACTTGCTTCAAATTGGGGCACTGAAAATCAGGGCAGTTTGAATTAACTGCTGGTGGAATCTAGCTCTGAAAACACGGGCTGCCATCTCCAAGTACAAGGCATGCCTTTTGAGACAGATCCAGGGAATGAACAAGCATAAAAGTATTCCAGACAACTCCAGGCACTGACCCTGCCTGCACCAATGAGGAGCATGACCTGAAGGCCCTCGCCTCAAAAGAAGACACAGTACAAAGTGCCATCTCCACTGGATGTGCATCTGCTTGGCCCTGGACAGGTTCTTCAGCTGGGACACCAAATCCACGCTCTGCATGTTGTACATGAGGAAAATGGAGGATTGGGATAAGTGAGGTCTGTTCTCTCCTGTCCAAGTACTCTTGCACAGACTGAGTAACTAACTGTACAAGCAAGTTAAATCATACCGGGGGTGCTTAGGTTTTTGAACAGCTGATTGACCTTTTCCTTCCATTTATGAATCTGATACATATTAGTATGCTATTTTCTTTTAGCAAATTTTTGAGTTGCACCATTGAGAGCTGCAGCAAACCACTTACATTTGTTTTAAGTTTTGTTTATTACTTATTTTTCAAGTGTCAGCCTGCATCAAAGGTCTGCAGGAGCCCATCACTTCTCAGGGACAAGAAGACTGTGAGAACCTTCTGATGGGGAACAGTCCGCACAGTCTTCTGCCTACAATAAACTTTTTTCCCCAGTATGTGGGCAACAAGACATAATATCACAGAGATTAAAAAACAGATTGAAGCTCTCATTGTGTTTAAGCTGCAGTATATATTAGGATATGGCATTTGTCTAATGATGAGTCTTATGGCTGAGGTGTTAAAAAAGAATTAGTCTAGGCAATTTAGCCACCAGACAACTATTGATATTAACAGAAGCAATCTGATTGACTTTGAAAGTCTCCAATTATAATCTTTGCCATAATTATGATTATGCTTCTCTGTAGAGCGCTACTGAGCCTCCACTTTTGACTCATACCAGATTCCCACTGAAGTCAGCAGGAGCTGTGCTTGAGACCAGGCTCTCACAGGCAGTACTGTTTGTCTGAAAGTAAACAAGCTGTTCCTGTAAACTGGCTCCCTAATAAGGACTGGTTTCCCCTTTGTACGGTAATAGCTCTAATCAGACATACAGCTTTTGCTTTGTTCTGCCAGAGGAACAAAGTAAGGTTTAAGGGACCAGTGGTCTGGAGTATTTTCAGACTTGTCCAGCACTGTAAAAGTCTTAACTAGACTTTTCAGGCTGGCAGATTTAGAGGCTAGCACGAGTCTCTCGAGTCTCCATCCAATAATTCACTATCAGGAATACCCTGCTTGCCTGTAAATCTTCTCCTCATTAGTTTTTGGACAGACAGGTAAAATATCTTTAATTGATTTTATCATCACAATTAAAAGGAGGTAAGTAGATTTACTGCAAGAGAAATAAATACTCAGGTTTATTGTGGAAAGCTTGCACAGGAGAAATCTATCTTCATCTCCTTACCGACTGCATTATATACTCAGGAAAACTCTGCGTATTGATTGTGGGTGAAGTTGTTAATTGCCTGGCCAGGACTGCAAGCGAGGAAACATGTTTGGGAAGCAGCTTTCCATTTTTGCAGAAAAAGAGGAAACAAAGACCATAAGCCAGGGAAAACCTGAAATAGCAAAATTCATGAGACTATCATTATTCATGTTAAGATGCACAATGTGAAACGAAGATCTTCATATTAGGAAGTTTCTGCAAAGGTTAGCTTGCTGACAAATTGCCCCCATTATCTCTCTAATCATTTGCTAAGCTGTAAAAAACATAAATCTCTCATCTTCAAGCAGATCTGTGGAAGTACAATCCCATGGGATTCTGCGTGGCCCTACCAGCCTGTTCAAGTCGATCAGAGGACGGTGTTAGGGCTGGCATCTCAGGCTATGCTTGAATGTTGTTGTATCTCTTATTTCTGGGAGAATTGGGGTCTTCGCCCCTTCAATATTTATCTGGGCATCAATAAGCACATACATCCATAATCAGAAGTATATGGACATTTCTTCATGTATAGTTTTCAGAAATATAATTACAACTGTCTAAACACCATGTTCTACACTTTCCTGTGTCCTTTATAGTGCTCTGCTACGATGGCTGTGTTAACCTAAAGCCATACCAGTGTTTTAATCTCACGCTATTTTTGACTGACTTCTCTTTCCAAAATTTCCAGTATCAAATACTTATAGTCAAGCACTGAAACAGGTGGAGAGTATCACTCAAAAAGTTTTCTATTGCAGTGGTGGCTACAGCATGTTACCCTACAGTATTTGAGCACTTGCATACAGGAACAGTTTCTGTCACCTGAGAGTGCTGGGTGGCAAGGAGTTGTCCTAGTTTTGCAGAGAGTAATTTGGGTATTAGCAGTAATACCACATAAGCATTGTGGACTTTTGAAAGTGGTGTTAGGTGGTAGGCATCGCATGGCCGTGGTTTCATAGTGAGTCTGGGCTCTTACAGGACCTGGGCCCTGGGCACACCATGCTTTTGACAACCAAATCAGTGCCTTCCCTCATTAATCGGTAGCCATGCTGCACAGCTCAGTAGGAGAAACCCTCTCACTGAGCACACATTGCCTTCTTTCTGTTGGGAGAGAAACCAAAATTTGAAAAGTCAACTCATCCTTTTTTCTCGCCTCACATTTGCACAATAAAAAGTGAGGCTTCCTCATGTGCAACCACTTGCATTAACCAAGCAGTGACTGCGTCTGAGAGACGCTCGAGGAGCTCCCACCTGCAGAGGAGACACCAGGTTAATCTCAGACTTCAACGTTTCTGGTCCTTGCAGCCACGGCGGGGGCGGCAGGATCCTTTTCAAGAGACACGAGTGTCATCTAGTGGTGAAACAAAACCACGCGATCACACCCCAAGAGCCACCATCTGCCCGCTGGTTTCCATACAGAGCACTGGGCAACATATTTTGGTTTTGTTGCGCTTTAACAACCTAATGCAGAATGTATGTCATAATGCTTATTTTAGCTTCTATCCTTGCGGGATTTATTTTAGGCAGGCTAATGGAAAATAATACGAGCCAACCACAGTTAAGCAAGCAGCAAACACTAATGTCTCTCTGCCTGAGGTTTTTCTATCCCTGCAGTGAGATACAGAAAGGGTCTGTACCACCAGCATCAGCCTTGATCCTCAGGTGTTAAGTGAGAATTTTACAGGATAAAGGACCGTTTAAAGCCTTATTTACTTGTTATATTGTGTAATGTGTCCATTGCAGCAATGGACGTTCAAGATCTTTGCATTTTAGAGTAGATTTTCTCCCAAACTCTTTTGCCTTCTTTCACATATAAATCCAGATTCATTAGTGAAGCAGAGCACAAACATAGTAATTCTCTTTTAATCAGTCAAATACAAAAGAAGAAACACCTTCTCACCAGAAGCATCACTAGCAGAGGAACACACAGGGAAACGTGACCGAGCTGGTAACAAAGCAGAGTGGAGAAATACTGGCTGGTTGTGTATAATTTTCCTGATTTGACTTTTCTGGCAGTTCATCACAGTAATTGCAATGCAACAAGCCCAGCTCAGGATGTTGTGCCAGTCTTCTGAGGAAAAGCAGACTTTGAATGCCCGCAAGTCACCTAGAAATCGTCATGTTGTAAAATTACTCCCATAGTTGGGATCCACTTGAGTGTACTCAGTGCACATTTCCAAGTGCAGAACTGGAAACCCACCCTGTTTCAGGACAAAGGTGAACTTCCTGTACTTTCAGCTGATGCCAAGGACTGAGGCTTAAGGAAAATCCCAAGTGCTAAAATCAGGACAGTGGTGTAGGGGCTGATGAATGGAGGAAGGAGAGATGCATGGCCTCCTAGCCCTGCTCCCACTGTGGGCAGTGCAAATAGAGAGACCACAGCATCTTATCACCCTTCCCTCCTGCTGGAACAAGGTCTGTGGGCTATGCCAATGCAGAAAAGACCTCTGCTCAACAATAAAAGAAAAGACCTTTTAACTCAACTGTTTCTCTGAGGAGGAATCACACCCCAAAATGACAAGTGCCCAATGGCCCTTTGGCAAGGGAAGAAGTGTGGCTCATCCCGCCGATACGTGGGACCGTGTTGTTCCACATGTGTCTTGCCACCAGTTCAGTGCCAGAGAAGCACTGCTGTGTTTAAGAAAAGGCACATTTCTAGTTCTGCCCTTGAAGCTGTGAGGAAAGGATGTTCTATTGGCAAAGGATGTTCTAGTGGCACAAAGCAAAGGATGCTGTAATTCCCTTCCCAGGGCAGAAGTCCTCCTTCCACACCCTTTCACCCCTTCTTACAATTGTCCCCAGCCTATCTCCTGGCTCTGTGCTGTTTCCTTTCTTTGATGCTAGATCATTTCACATTAACTAGGCACCCCTGCGTGACTCTGCATCTGTCAGGGGCTGACCTGCCACCTCTTGCCCAGTTGCTCACCCTGTGAGCTATGGTGGTGCTAACGCTGCTGCCAGGAGCCAGTATGGCAGTGAAAAAGGTGCATGAACCTGAGAGTCTGGGCTCCCCGATCATCATCATCCTCCTCCTCCTGAACTATGCCGCTCTCTCTGTGTACTGCGCAAAGATGAACACCGCTAATCCTAGATTTGCTCTATTCACTGGTGCATCCTATTTTATGCCAGCAATACAGGACATACCAGTTTGCGGTGAGGCTTTTGAATGAGAAGAATCAAACTGTGCCCATGGCTGCTTGCTGATTGGCTCCTAACCCCAAAGCCCCTGTGGTCACAGGGACCATGTTGTGAAAATTTGAGGATCCAGTCCCTCTTCTAGGGAGAGAAACTAAGGGAATGCTTCATTGTTCTTCAAATGGCACTTCACCTGCCACTGCCTCGCAGCATTTTCTGCTAGAGCAGGCAGTCATGCCATGCATGTTTCTTTATCCTAGGGGTGCATGCAAGGGGAAAAAAACCCCAACAAACAACCTAATAAAAAGCACTGAATCCCTTTACAAAGTTGTCAGCTGGCTGTGTAACAGTGCGCTGGGCAGGGCTCAGATCAGCCAGGTAGTCAGGGGCTCTTGGCAAGCTGAGGGCAGTGAAGCATATGGGTCTTTCCCCTGCGTTGCTCCGTGCCTGGAGCCACAAAGGGAAGGCTGATCAAGAGCTGCCGGCTGTTGCTCTTTGCCAGCCCGTCAGCCTCCCTCTCCTGTTCCCCATAAATCTGACCCAGTGAGGCTCATGCTCACTCTTTCATTTGTCAGCCCGCCTGTGTCAGCAGTAACACAGGGAGCTCAGCCGCTCAGCATCCCAGCTGGTAACATCTCGGGAGGAATTAGGCAATGCATGCTGGTGAGAGGGAGAGAGAGGGTTTGAGGGAGAGTAATCACAGGCAGGCACAGTGATGGGAAATAAATGAGATAAGGAAAAAAAAACCTCAGATGGGGTATTCTCAGGCTAGAAGGGAGTGTATTTTTAGGAGGATGGGGCTGTTTCAATCGCAGCCCTGGGGAGCCATGGGATCAGCAGCAGGTCTCCCCAGGATTTCAGCAGGGTTTGGCTCAAGGCTGCAGTGAGCGAGTTGTCACAAGGCAATTGGCATTCAGCTGTGTTGCAGAAAAGCTAAATGGGTGGGCTGAGAGGCTGGGTTGTCCCCTTGTCCACAGATGAGAAGTGGCAAGAGGCAGGGGAGGGCTCACAGATGCTGTCTGGTCTGCATGGGCGCTGTGCAAGCTTTCCCTCTTCCGAGTAAAAGCGGAAAGCTTTGCTTGTCATAGGCGCTCAGTCACACACCTTTTGGCTGAGATTTGAAGCGCTCTTTCCCCATGAGGACAGTGCTAATGAGGAGAGGCCGTGCCACAGACAGTCTGACTGAAGGCAGGGGAGGTCCTGGCGATGTGAGGAGCACTATTCTCTGTGCAGCAGCCAACTGGAGTCCAGTCCCTGGTACCTCCCTCATCAGCAGAGTGAGCAAACAGAGTACTGTATCAAACGAAAGCATACATTTAATCAATTCCTGTGGTGCTGTAACACTCAAATTTAATTTGAAATTTTAAATCTGCTTCAGTGGTTTACCCATTGCTAGCACCAGAGCAGCATTATGCTCCTTCTCCCAGTCATCCCCTAGCAGAATGTGTCTCTACACTGAAATTCAGTAAATACTGAAATATTCAGTAAATTCAGTAAATACTGGGAAAATACTGTGGCAAGGTCAAGGATGTTTCACAAAATCTTTATCTGTGTAGCCTAAATGGACCTGGCAACAGAACAGATTGTGGTCTGAACTTGGGGAAAAAGGTGAAATAACTCATCCCCATCAGTTACGCTGTTTGTATGTGGGAACAAAATCAGGCTGATTGTCCATCTCCAAATGCTGCGCTGACCTCCAGATACATGGCATCCAGAATCACAGTGCCTGGATTGTCCAGTGGTGTGCACCACGTAGCAGCTTGGCTCTCTCAAATGCCACAAACTGACCCCTGCAGGAAAGTCGTGTGTCCAGAGTGCCAGCACTGGGCTGACCACAGAGCTCCAGACCAGAAGTGTCAGCTTAGAAAGCTGCCTTTCATGGATACCAAGGAAGGAACAAGTATGACAGTGCAGAATGAGCATTTTATTTGGTTGGTTTTATGAGTGTTGTGTCATGTCTGCACATCTAGAACCAAATACTGTAATAATTTATGCCCATGTTTTGCTTTTTTGGACATACATTTCATTTTGGACATACATTTTCCATATCTCCAAATTTTCGGCACAGTTCAGCAGTTAAATGGTTGCTTACCAATTGAAAATCCTCACCCCTTTTTTTTTCTTTTTCTTCTTGCTAACTGGCCACCAACAGAAGAAAGGCCATTAGACTGATGCTGGAAACAAAAGCTTTAGCTAAGATTTTCAGAGTGACTGAGGGAGAATTGTCAAGGGAAAGGTGTCTGTCCTCTGTATATCATCCCCAAAAAGTAAGCCCAAAAAAGGGACACCTTGGTGATTGAATTCTTGGCCAGTGGCTACATTTGAATATTCAACAGCTGTAATGGCAAAGCCTCCCTTGAAATGAATTATTTTGCCTGACATCATACCGCTAAGTTAAATTGCATTTCATATTCTTGCACAGAAATTATCCCATACCGTGTTTTTCCTTTCAGAATGTGCCTGGAGTAGGCAGGCATCCTTTGCTAATAAGCCTGAGAGGAAAAGCCTAGCTTACACAAGTTAAAAAATGTCTGAAGGACTGATAATTTTGTCAGAAAGTACTTCATGCCCTCTAAGGGAAGATCATAAGCTATTGCCTGTCGGCTAGCTCATAAATTACCAAGCCAGAGCAAGTCTGATTATTCTTCCATTTATAAGAATATTTAAAGTAAAATCCATAACCAAGGTTTACGCTTTGTTGGTTGGTTCTCTATAAATTATTATGCACTGCAAAGCCTTTCACCAGGCAGTGTATCTCTTTGGGTATCAAGCAGGGCTTGGGGAACAAAAACATTGGTCACAGAAATGGAAAGAAAGTTGTGTTCACCAGAAACATCCCTTGCACTAGTGCCAGCCTCTGTGCCCACTTTTGGCCTCCAGCTGTTTAGTGTTTCTGCCGCCTCTGGGGTCTGAGAGCAGGGGACTTTCACCCAGCCATCAGGATAACCATTTTCCCTGAACAGCAAAAGTCTCTCATATTACACAGTGAGGTCTACAAATAATCATGTCAGCTTAACTTTATGATAAACTCTGGGTTGCTTGTCCTTATTTGACTTTGATTTTTGTTTGGGAAATTCAAAAGTCAGTCTGGCCCCTCCGCAGTCTTTCAGCCAAGCTTCACTTCATTACCACTTTTGGCAAGTCTTCTGAAACACCTCTTATCACCACCTGGATTCCCCCTACAGCTCCTAGAGAAGCTGTAACCAGCAGCTCATAGATGGAGCAGGCTTCACTGCTGCAGGAGTGTATATCATGTCAGGCTGATCCCAAGACTCACAGAGTCAGATGAGGCTTCATGGTGACCTTAGCCCTCCTCCATACAAACCTAGGGTCTGTTTGGCTGAGAAGAAACTCTTGTCTAAACACTTCCTTAATTCCCCACTCTGCCCCGCCAGCTCTGCTTCCCAAGTGCTGCATCCCTGCTCTGCCTGACGCAGCAATGTGCCAGCCAGGAAGGGGAAACCGCCCTGGGACCTCTGTCCTGACATTAGCTCAGAAAAAGCTCAATCCTTGGACAAGTCAGGGCCTTCCATGAAAGCTGGGCCTTAGCAGAAGAAAGCTGAATGGAGGAAGCGAGCGGTGCCTGATGAAGGGAGTACACAAAAAGAAACCTTGCCTCAGGCCGGCAGCAAATACAAAGTGGACCTCAGAGGCTTCTGCCTTGGCATCAAGGTATATTTTGGGCTGAAGAAAAGGCAGCTCTAGGTTAGCTGCTGTGAATAAAGGGATTGAGAGCACAGTTAAATGATGAGAGGCCATTGATGAAGGGAGAAGATGACTGGGTACAGGCTGACAGCCTGAAAAACAGGCTTTTTCAGGATGGGTGTGAGAAGAGACAAGCAGCGGCTGGTACAGCATCCACAAGGACTGAAGCAATGCCTGCCATAAGCAATGCAGTGAGGATGGGACCAGCTGCCAGCGTCCTTCTGCGTCAAAGACCCAAGATGTCCAGCAGTGTCTGGGTAACCAGCACGGTGGCTTCTGCACCCAGGGAATAGTTTATGCAGGGATCCGTTTGGGCTTTTTACCCCAGCAGTTAGGGATGGCTCACACTGCTGTCCCTCTCTAATGAAACAAGCCCCTTTTAAATACCCTGAGGTGCAAATTTTCTTGAAATCTGTCCACTGCATCTCTGTTTGCTACTTGGAAGACATCATGGGAACCAGTGCTTACAGGTCTAATTGGTGTCTATTTGTAGACCAGTGGGTGAGTTAATGAATTGTCCACCATGCTTGCTCCTTATTAAAAGCCATTTATTCTCACTTTATAATAGTAACTGGAGGCCAGCAAAATCAGACCCTGAGATAACTGGGACCAGTCTGTGTATTTCTGTCTGTATTTCAGTATATATCTACACATGCACACACATGTAGAATAAACTGCACTCAAAATATGCAAGGTTCAAGACTAAGATGGGAGCAGTGTTATCCACATTTTACAGATGGGATGCTGAAGGAACAGGAGATTACTTGAGTTTCAGATCCTACTCAGCATCTGTGATAGATCTGGAAACTCAGCCTGAACTTCCAGGGTTAACAGGAAAACAATCCCTCCTTCCTGGAATGGAAAGAGGGAAGCTAATACATCGGAATAAATAGGATTGTACCTACTGTAGAGTACTTGTAGTATTAAAATAACCTTAATTCCCTGCCTGAGACAGTCTTCCTGCTTTTCCTTCATTTTGCATTCAGTAGTCTAAAGCAGGAGGTGTGACACTTATTTTTGATTTTTTTTTTAATGTCTTCATTTTTGCAGCAAAGCCTACAATAAATCAGACTCAGGAGCTCTGTGAAGTTTGCAAAACCCAAGCCCTACTCAGCTCCAGGCATTTATACATGACGCATACACTCATCAGTGCTCACTGCTGTTGTTTCTCTGCCAATCACCTTACCCAATGTGAAGATGTGTCACAACACTGAGCAAACATGGAAACAGCCACTTTAATCAACCATATTTTCCCCATCTGGTAACTTTCCTTTAACATGGTAGTCCAGCTTTCACACAGATTTTATAGAGAGAAAGTTTACAAGCAGTAAAAATTAACAGCCAGTATATACGCAACAAACAAATCAACAAACCCCCCCCTATAGTGTGTGCCTGAGTGGATCTAATTCAAACTGTGACTAAACTGTGGTTGCATTTCCACAAGATATTTTGCCTGGGGATGTGCAGTATGCAAAGAGTGTGTGATTCATCTCAGCGAGAGCCAGACCAGGGGTGACAGGAAGAAGTTCGGAGGGCAAGCACAGAAAACCAGCCATAACAGGAGAGGAAAGCCACACAGAACTGCTTTGCACATGCCGTGGTGCCCATTGCCCTCAGAGCAGTAACTGGGCAGGGGAATGAGGGCCTCCCCTTCCCTCGTGCCTATGAAAAACTTAGCTGGCTCCCTTCATCTTTACCTATGCCTCCCCGTAACGATAAAACCAGAGCAATGTGGCTAAATGCTGGGATAGTTCACGTTTGCAGGCACTCTCTCTACTCTGCCTCAGATCGCACTGCAGTTAGAGCTCCTCCATGCACACTTGAAGGACATTTCTGGCAGTGCTTCTTTCCCAGGAGAACAGGCAGTCTCTGGGGGACAGGGAGTGGGTGCCTTGCTAGAAGTAATCCTCTCAGTTGTCTGTTTCATGTGTTGTTAATGCAAGGGCATCATTTCCACTGGCATAGATTAGGAGTATTAATGGCAACAGAACAATGAATATCTGTGCAACCAGAATCTGACATCTTGTGTTTGTCATGCCACCAAAGAGCTTGTTTTCGAATTATAAAACACTTGTGTGGTGAATGGAATCAGGCTGTGACAATTTGTATGTATGAATGATATTTTAAGGTCCAGTTGTTGTTGCATCTCATTCAAATACTGTAAGGATGGATGTTGGGTGAATGAAGGAGCATACGTACGTTCTGCTTCAGAGACGCTTCTCTTTCCATCCTTCAGCATGGCTGATTAAACTGCCCCTCCTCTGGTTATTCACTTTCACTAAGACTGTTGGGAAGGAGAAGACAAACCGAACACAGCCCAGCACCTGAGGACATAGTGTTTTCAGAGCTGGCTGGGGATGGTAGTCTGTTTTCCTAACAAAACAAAGATGATGTGACAGTTCTGCCTGTCTGTTTTTGTCCAATCTCCTCCTTCCTTCCTCTTGCCCTTCCCCTTCCCCTTTTTTTCCATCAGCTGTGTCACCTCAGTCAAATTTGTCAAAGGAATTGAGGGATAATAGAGATACTAAGTTCCTACAGTTTTTGCCAAAATCAGCTGCAGAGTAAGAGACCCTACTCGAGCCTGCATTGAGGTGAGGGGCAGGCTTTAGCCATTGCCTTGCAGCCTTGAGGCAGCTGCTCACTGGCCCATCATTACATACACCGCTCCCTGTTGCTTCAGTTATTTTCTGCTTTTTGTCCAATCAAGAGGCCAAACACAGGCGAGGCGGTGGGATGGGATCAGGCTATGCATGGCAGCAGGATGGAGGGGGACGCAGGAAGGGCATGGAGGGATTGCAGGCGTGCTGGGTGCAGGAGATAGAAATCTGCAGCAGGGGTAGAAGTGGAGCTGGAGAACTGGAAGCACTGCAGATAGGACTGAGGGTATTGCAGTGTGTGTGAGTGCAGGGCCCCTAAAGTTAGTGATGAGGAGAAGAGGGAATCTGGAAAACAGAAGTCTATATAATATTAACTCATCTTGTCTATTTTCTGTGCAGAGCTCAGAGCGACTTAAAAGCAATTAGTCAAATGAGATGTTTCACAATTCATGTTTCCCATAACAAACTGTTTCTGAGGAATGCAATGGAAATATGTTTTAAGAGAAACAAGGGAGAAGAGGGGAGTAATTTGAGTCTCAAAACCAAGGAAGGATAAATATCTACATTTAAAATGTTCTTTATTTCCAATTCTTTGTTCAACTAAGCAGTTGAACATTTGAACCATTTCCTTTGATAAAATACACTTGACTAATTGGCATAATTTACCTTGTTTATAACAATGAAAGGTGATCTCAAACTCAGTTAAGAGATGCTTTGTGCTCTCTGGTGATTCCATGACAAGGTGGACTTGCAGTAGCTACTATCCAGCTTGTGTTTTGGACTTAGCAAGAATAGGAGAGTGTTGTTTCCTCTTAGCTGCTTGGGCAGTTTTGAGAGCTAGTGATATCTGATGCCAAGTTAGCAGAAAGAAATGTCTCATGGGCAGATGCAAACAACTATCTCCAAGCATGAAAGGAATGGGAAAATATATAGGGCCCCGGGAAATATTTATGGTCCATGATGGGAATACTAAGAAATACTAGAAAGCAAGAATTATTATGGCCAGAGCAATCAGGAGTTATATGACACCGATCTGTGGGAACCTAGGCTTTCCCAGTTCCATACCAATGGAAATACTTGTTCTTGCAAAGTTTGCTGGCATGGTGAGTGTCTATATAGTTGTATAGTGCCCAGAGGGTCTTTGTTTCCCTGAAAGGACTAAGGGAAGAAAGTGGGAAACAACTAAAATAAATTCTTAACTGAGGAGTCCTCCTGGTATGCGCTTATATTTTTGCTCAGCGTATCGAAATATACAATGTTGTTAAGTGCAGAAATAAGCTACATTGACAAATTTGACTTCAATCCCTTCATCTCTATTGTTTTCTGAAAAACAATATGTAATGTACATGTGATCCAGTATGAATTTCACCAATACAAATTTAATTGCCAGCTTATCATCTGAGACCTTTCTTCATCATGGGATATTTCAGTATTAAACTTTGCACCCCAACTCTGCACAGCTAAGATGCTGGATGGGGAACGCTCTTTAAATGGCTCCTACAGAAACAGTTGAAAATGCCCAGTGATCATCTCCTGCAGCTCCAGCTGCACACTCAAAATGTCAGAACATTTCAGAATGGCTTTCTTCTCTGTTCCTTTCGGTGGTGGTGGTGGCGGTTTAGGTGCAGCTGAAGCAGTTGTGCTATGTTTGGACAGAGGAAACCGCAGCATTTTTGCAGAGCAGGCAAGCGCCAGGAAGTTGTCTTATATTCTGTCTTGGCATTAACTCCCAAACTCTCCCGTTCACTTTTCTGATATCTTTTTTTTTTTTTAAACAATCTCACAAACAACAGGCTTCCTGAGAACCGATAAAGATTTTTTTGCTCTTTTGACTGTGGTAGTGCTGTACTGTTCCAGCTTGGCTTATCAGCGCAAATTTGTTCGCCTTCATTAACTGCTAACCTTTCCAAAGATAACAAGGGGAGAGGATAGTTTTTCTTTCCCTGATGAAAAAGATTTGTGAGGTCTACCAAGGCATTGACTTTCTTATTCTCTAAACCCTTTTTCTTTTTTTCACTTGGTGATTGGTGGCATGTTGGAGAGCAGCTGACATTTTGGGCTGATGAGTACCTCACCCCACATGAGGACCTGCTGTTATCAATTCACACAGGACCTCAGCTTATTCTAGAGATTAATCAACTGAATACGAATAGTGAGGGTGATTATCACATAAATAGCCAGCTCTCCAGTAAATAACAAAACCATTTATCCTGAGATCTGCTAATTAACTTTATCAAGAGTGGAAGATGAATAAACACCTAAGTATCTAGGTGCCAGTAAAATAATAATTTTTGCTTATAATAATACCAATCCTCTATGAAATCCCAACTACATTTTTGACTGTGAAGAAAAGCCTGAAGAAAAGAAATAAAAGTTTTCTGTTTCTCCCCTGACTTTGCCCTGGTGCCTGACCTTTGAGCAGACACACAACAGCTGATGGGAATTCAGAGCTGCCTGGTTGCAAAGTTCTCTTCTGTAGGATGTCATTTCAAGCCCATCTAGTTCACAAAATTCCTGAGTCACCCTACGTCTTGGTGTCTGAAATTGTCTGTCTGCAGTACTGAACCAAAGTGGAGGATAGGGCTGACACTCAGGTGTGACCTTGCAGACGCTCTTGACTCAGTTTTGGAGCTTGCTGAATACTTGCATTAGGCAGAAGATGTCTTCAGCCTAGTTTTCTGTGGAGATGAGGCCTGGATGCCTGCAGGCTGGCCAGTGATTCTGCCCGTTCTCATCATCTTGCCAATTTGGCCAAATTTGCTGGAAACATGGAGCTCACAAAAATCACAGTTTCCCTATGCTTTCAAAAGTTGTCAGCCAGGGGAAGAGGCGTTTGTACTGCTACTGAAGGTACAGCCCACTGGCAAGGGAAGACAGGTCTAGTTTTCTTTTGCATTAATTCATTTTACTCCTAAGCCAATTAATTAAGAAGGAAGAGAGTAAGTCACAGTAACTTTTCATCTCCAGTCCATCTCCAATGCACACCAAATGCCTGTCCTTCACAGGGTTGTCACTCCAAAGTCAAATCCTACAGCTGTGCTGTCTTGCTTTGAAGCATGGGCTGAAAATGAGGCCCCTGCAGAGGTTTCTCTGTAAGAAGGTTCTCAGCACCACACTTACATCTTTCCTTTGGATCCAAGTGGCCCCGGGAGCTATTTTCTTCCCCACGAAGTACAGCAGTATGGCCTGTGCCTTTGCTTAACTCTTCTGTTCCCTGCGCCCTTATCAGGACAAACAGAGAGTCCTCAGCTCTTCCCCTTTTTCAGGAGCTGCTCTGAAAATTCTTTCAGAGTCAGCTGCGTGTGCAAGTCTTCCTGTGGTTTTAGAAATGGCAGCGGTGGAGCAACATTTAATTTGCTGCTTCTACTTCTTAACCTCGAAGGAAAAAGGTGGTAACTGTTAATTGCATCACAGCGTGCATGTGCTAGAGAGCACAGCAGTTTGCTCTGACTCTTGGTGTCCAGGGGCCAGCAAACCTAACCAAATGCAGACCCAAAGCACCACGTGTACAAACCTAAGCCCAAGCCACACTGCAAAATGTCCGTGTTTATTGTTCCTGTGGATTTGCAGGCAAGAAATCATTAACCATCCCTCAGAGCTCCTGACGCTAATGCACACAGATATAAAAGATTGCGGGAATGCTGACACATCTCCACTGGTGAGGGCAACTCGGCACTGAAGACATATATGTGGCAATTCTTTAAAAAAGAGCCTGAAGCTGTCCAGATGAGACATGTTGCAAGAAATAGGTTGTGAAATCTGATTTTGAGGCCCCATTCTTTTATTTTAAAGTTATGTCTGATCTCAGGGATTTTTATTTGTTTGGGGGTTTGGTCCTTTTTGTTATCTAACACTGACTGGAGGGTACACAGAGGGATGTGCATTAGCCTACAGGGGAAGGATTTTGTGTGAAAGGCTGCAGGGGTTAGGCTCTGGGGTGAATTCTTCAAGGTTACAAACTCTCACTGTTGCTTCTGCCTCAGGCTTGACCATTCTCCTTTCTCCCCTTCCCTCCTCCGTTCTCCTCTCTTCTCATCCTTTGCCAAGTCTAAAGCTGTCACTGTTAGAGGTAAGAGCTGTAAAAGTCTGTGCTGCTTTATAGCAGCTTGCAGGGAAGCTGTGATGATGGAAATACAATGAAAATTGGACATATTCTAATTAACCTCGGGAAAATTGCCATCAGGAATGCAGAGTATTCCCCTGGAAAAGATGCTTTTAAGTGGCTGATTGCATGTTTGTCCATCAAGCTTTTATCAGACCACATAACAGCTTTGGGGAAAGCTTGTGAGGACTGTTCTTGAATAGGCTTCCATCAGAGAAGGAGGGGTGGGAAGCCGGCTTGGATGCTGAGAGGCAGTCTGTTGCATTTAGGAAACACAGTGAACAGCCATATAGGAGAGCAAAAGAAATGGAAAAAAACAACAGGGCTCTCTGTGTAGTGGCTCAAAGGCTTAGGGGCACCTCAGCCAGCAGAACCCAGCAATTCCAGACTGATGAGTTCTTAATCATCTCACACCGGTGAAAGCTTTTCTGCACCAGAACAAATATCAAATCATGTTGCCACGCATAGCAACGGAATCTGGTAAACTATTTAGGCCAAGCGACAAAATGAAGGCCTGAACTGGACTGGCAGCAGACAATAATAAGGTGCGACCCTGCAGCTTTAGTGCTGTTTGTGATTTTTTTACTAGTAAGTTCAAAAACTTCTTCTGTGCGATTTTGAGAAGTCCATTTCAAACAGCACTGCAGGGCGGTGTGGGGCATTTTCCTGGACTGTCTTGCCTGTCTTAGGGCTTGAGATACTTGTATTTAAAATGAGGTTCCCCCTTCCCCCTCTCCCCTTTCCAAACCCAGAGTTAATTTGTTCCCACACCTCAGTTTGTGTGAACAGATGCCTCCATCTCTGAGCTCACAATTGCTGTCTGGGAAGTGATTCAGCTACTAAACAGTTATAAGTGAGCAGGGGAATAATCACTGGGTATTGCTGACATCTGAAGAAATAATCCTGTGTTCATGACTTCACTAGCAAATGAAAAGGGGCAAAAATAGAGGCCCAAGCTGCCTCAGAGTGGGGCCGCATCTGAAGTCGTCTGCACCATGGTGCTTGCCGGCTCCTCACTGCAGATGACTTCAGATGTGGCCCCACTCTGAGGGTGAGCCCTTCTGCATGCAGCACTGGTCCTAAGCTGCTGGACAACATCCCCACATGGCCAACGCTGCTGACTTTCAGTGCAGGAAGAGCACTGAAAGAAGAGAGCCAGATTGGTAGCTACGGGCATTGCCTCCATAACTTCCCACCACGGTCTCCTACTTCACCCCACAGTTCCCAGCTGGGAGGTTTGACTTATAAGTGAGCAGTACCAGCTCCATGGATGGTTGCTACCACAGCAAATGGATGGAGCCACCAGGGATGTGGGGATGTGATACCCCTGTACCTGGGGGAGGTGTTGCAGAGCACTGAGTGCTGCCTGCAGTGCAGCCAAGCTCTGCTACAGAAGATGCCATGAAGAAACAAGAACCAACAAACAAAAAATCCCGAACTCGTCGGTTATGATGAGGCAACAGAGGGTTGCAGACATTTCTGACTCACTTTATGTTTTTTTAAAATTCTCCACAATAAGCTGTTAGTTTTTATAGTGTTGAATGGGTTTTGTGCATGTAGTAAATACATTGGATTCAGACCTAAGTGTTGAGTAGTTCCTAGCTTGAGTAGTTTCTTAGTCAAAGTAGCTGAAATGGCTTTTCACAACTTGTTCATCTTTGAGGATGTAGTCTCTTCTTTTTGATTAAATTGTGTTCAGTTTTATAAATAGAAATTTTGGGGATTAAAATCACACACAGGTATTAAAGGAGAAGAATGTCAGTTTGCTGATTCTTTCTGTGTTGCGCAATCTGAAGTACAAAAGGATTAATTCCGTGAACAGCCAGAAACAAAACAAAAACTTGTGCCAGAACAATAGCACCTCTGCAGCATCCTGACTGGTGCCTTGTCTTTTTATTCTCTCCACTGCAATATTCTGTTAAAAAAATAGACAACTCCAGTTAATAGTACAGGGGCTTAACAGAATCTGCGGTCCTCCCCGGCTGATAAATCTAAATTGCAGAGTCAGTCATCAAAATAGAGATCATAAACAAAGACTATAGATGTAGCTCCAAATTCCTTTATCTCCATGATGGGCCAAACTATGATCCAGCATCAAAGTATTAATGTGTGATGGGACTGGAACCCCACATCTGAACCTCTTCAGACCCCCAGGCCTTAGATTTTGTATATACTGCACATAGGGTGACCACTGCTGTGAAAGGAGATTCCAACATCTGCTCCTAGGTCCAGGTGAGACTTCTGAGTTTGAGGATGTGTTGTATGTTTAATAGTCCTTGTCTACTTTGAAGATCAAGAGCCATCTTATAGGTATTTTGTTAGGCAATAGATATTAGGACTGACCTGTTCTCTGAGCACTTTTTTGCCTCTAAATGGAGAAATGGTTTGGCATAGAAATTAGAGAAGTTATTCAGCTATTCGGGTTCCACAGAAAAATTGCCACTGTGTACAGACAGTACTGAATATTGCCACTCATATTGCAGATAGGTATCTGCACAAGAGCCTGTTTTGTATTACCGTAGTAGAACTCATTGTACCATGACTACACTGATTTCACTCCTCATGCAAAGCAGCTGGTAGCAGTCCTGTCATCAGATTAGCAAGGAGGTCCACAGGGAGTTCTATTTCTGGTTAAAAAAGGATTATTAGTTTTCAAGTGATAATGATCATGACAAAATCCCAGCTATAATTCATTCAAGAAAAAGGAACTCTTTCAATGAGTAAAAATTATTACCAGTACCTAAAACCATTGTGACGGCTCACCAGTTTCTTGTTAATCTAAATTGGTATGCAATGATGTCCTGCAAGCCAACTTTAAACAGGGTGGATTGACAGAAGTGACTATTGGTAAGAAAGGGGACATGAACACATCTTACCACTACGAGCAGGTAGGTGGGCCGCTATAAATGTTACCATAGAACAGAGGTTTTGAAGAGTAAAGGATTCAAATGCTTTGGTTCAGGAGTTTCTGAGGATGGCTCTGTCATGTTTAAGATAGCACTGAAGCTGCTTGGTATAAAAGTCCTCTAGCAGGAAGGAGTTTTCTGTGAGGAATTAAAAGAGGGCAGTTCAATTAACAAGCATTTAACTCTGTCTTTCATCCTATTAAAATATATAAAAAATTATAATTATGAATGAGAGGCATCATATGCTCCATCGCAGAAATGCAGATATTGAGATAGACTCTCCTGATACAAACTGAAATAAAGCTGGGAAGGCAATTAAAAACAAACTGTGGAACATGAGTCCCTGTTGGTATGGGTACCCCCTGGAAAGAATTATTTGGATGGTAGTTGTGATGATGGTGGCAAAAGAAAAACAAAGGTAACATTAAAGACCATACCTAGACAAGATTGTCTGGACAGCTGGACACCAACAGACTAATCCGGATAAGATGGATTTATTTTACCTGCATAAGATATTGGTGAACTTCAAAGCTGTCAGTTTGCACATTGACCTGGCAGAGAGCTACAACACAGTCATGACAAAAGGGGTAGGATTAATTTTCAGATTAAAATACCTCAATGTGGATGTCTACATGTAAACCGGGTCTCTAAATTCCAAGTACAATCAATGGAAAGTTGGTAAATTCAGGCAATGGAGCCTGAAGAAATATGCAGCTGACTGAATGCAGTTGTCTATTTTAAGATGAGCTGAAATATCTTTCTAGACTGTCCATGGAGCTACACCAAAGTATCTTAACCTGGAGTTAAATCAAAGCCAAAATTGTCAAAATAAAGAGAGAAGTGATAAGAGAGAGGAAAAGAGGGAGACAAGAAAGGAAGGAAGGTAAAAAGAGAGAGGAAAAGAGGAGCTCCTAATTTTTGTAATGACTCAGAAAATCTATTAGGGAGAATCCAAAAGAATCACCTGTACTCCGTGAATCTGAAAGCATGGCTGTGCAGCACTGCACCCCTGTGGAACAGATGTTACAAGTTCCACTGCCAGGGACGATGCCCCATCCCTTCTCCTTAAGGTAGGGCAGGAGACAGGTGCCTCCATGCCACTGACAGAGTCCTTGGAAGCCTCTGTGGGTATCTGGCCAACCTCTGGGGCACACACTGAACCTTACATGTTCCAGTATAGCTGGAAAAGCCACCTCATACCTGGCCCACACACACTCCTACATGGTCCCAGGGTCACTGTTGACTAATACAGAGCAGGATGATGTATATATGTCTCGTGAATAAGTCTGGGCTGAATTTTATCAAAGTCTGGGTATGTGGCATTTCCTGCATTCCTGGAAGGAACTCCAGAACCATTGTCCTGGATCTCTCATGGACCAGCTGAGGTGTCCTTCCACAGTTCCCAACATGACCAGTATCTATCATATATTGTTGTGTGGGCAGAACTGGATCCTACCCACTACTTCCTGCTGAACAGACCTCATTACCCAGTAAGCCTGGGTACAAACTCCAGAATTATAGTTTGGTTTTTTTTTCCCAACCCTCTAAGTGATTTCATGGGCTGGCAGTCCAGCCTGGATCTCTGAAGTGCCATCACAGAAGACGTCTTGAGCAGCATGCTTGTCACAGGCAACATCATCATAAGTGTATTAAATTTGCAGGTTGTACTAGGCTGGGAAGGACTGTGGATGTGCTGGAGAACAGGATTAGAAATCAAAATTAATTTGAAAAATGTGACGAATTGAAGACCCCCTTCACAATGACATGAGTAAGGTGGGCCAAGGCAGAAATACAGGAATGCATATGAATTGCATGGGTAGCAGCTGTCCAGGGAAGAATTCTGTTAGTGATTTCAGAAGGTAACAAGCTGACCAGGAGTCAGAAGCTTTACACTGAAAAGAAAATAGCACATTTCATGCTGGGATGTAGTTAACTGGAGCACAACCTGAAAGACACATGAAGTAACCCTTGGATGGATTGGCAGTGGATGTTCAAGTAGGATTTATTCAACTGGGCCTCTTTAAGCATCAAAACCCTCCCTCCCCTTCTGTTTGAAAGAGTGAGCCAGATGAGGAGAAAAACTGATAAATAGATATGAATTCTGTGCACAGCAGAGAGTACTGAAAATGGAGAAAGTGAAGCCAGAGATAGAGTTATTGCCTCATTTACCATCAAACTGATTATGACAGTTCAATCTAGCTCCCAGGTTCCCTTTTCCAGCCTGGAAGGAAAAGCAGACAGCCTCCTTTCACATTACCAGATGGAAGCAGCAATATACACATATGAACATTGGCTTGGTGTCAGTTTTGCCCTACACCCGCTGGAAGGAATTGCAGAATGCTCATTGACTCACGTGGAACAGACCCAGAAGAAGAGGTTACTGCATAAACCTTTTCCACTGTATTTGCAAGCTAGTGTGCATGGCTACATAGTCAAAAGCCTCTCTTCAATGGGATTATTAATTTCTGTCTTCTCTTATTTAATTATTTCATATAAACTGTGTAACAGCATCTCAGTCAGGGCTCCAAAAACCTCTGCCAAAGCCTTCAGTGAATTCCCTCCTTGGCAGCCACAGCTCTCAGAAATTTGCTTGCTATTTACCTTTCCACACTCACCCCTAACCACCGCTGTGGTCCTCGTAATCTCAGAATTTGGCTGTATCACACAAAGCCCAACACTGTACAAGGCCAAAATTTACCCCTAATCTTTAAGGTAGACTTTGTATGCAGTTTCTGCTCTTTATTTTCAGCACTTTTTGTCTCAGCTGTTTAATTTACATATGCTTAGCCCATCCAAGCTTTGTCATATTAACACAGAATAAAGATTAGACAAGTAAATCTGCCTTGTTTGCATTTTCTGCCAGTTTGGGTCTAGCAAACTTGGTATGATGTTATGATAATGTTTTAGAATTGGTGATAGTATTACATAGTGATGCCAGCCCCACAGCAAAGGTCTCTATAGTGTGTAAGCTGTAGACACTACTGAGCCATCTGGGGTGGCAGGAAAGGAACATCTGAAGAAGTGGCAAAACACATCTTCTGTTTGCAGCCAGCCCACATCAGCCTAGCAATAGCAGGCTGAAAGGCAAATTCTTCCGGACTGCTAAGAAATATGTGATAAAGAATCGGTTGCATGAGGATTTGGGTTGACTCAGCAGGTCTTGAAGCTATACTGCTTCCCCACACCAGGATCTTTTTTTTTTACCTTCTGTTTTTCTTAGGGGTTCATCTTTAAAATCTTTTGCATGAAACTAATTGTGACAAAGTGAACAGTAGACAAAAAGCTTTCCCCTGGCAAGAACAGGGATGATACAAGTATAGAAGTAATCTTCCTTATTCAGAAAGGAATGCTCCATCAAGCACATTTTGATTGAAAAATAACCGATCACTAGCTTAAAAATCGTAATAAAAACAGCTAATGCGCCTGAACGTGAAGAAGGCTGTGTTCAGGACTTTGGGGACTGGCACCTAAAATGGATCTCATCAGCATCAGTCCCCATTGTGTTGGATCCCTGGGGACCAATAATTGGGTTTTAGCCTCCTGAGACTGGCAGGCTCAGTGTACATAACAACTAGGATTTTTTTTTTTTTTAGTTTTCCAAAAAGCGACAGCTTCTCTTCCAAATAGCTGAGCTCAGACACTGCTGCTTTGAGTTTGTCTGCAAACCTCAAGGGTCCTGCTTCCATCTGGAAAGGTAGGCGCTCAGTTCATCAGGCCCAGAAAATCACTTAGAGAGGTGGCAAATTGGGGAGAGCTATGCAAAGCTTTCTGACGCTTTGTGTAATAATGTAAAGTAGTTCAAATATCCTACAGACGTCAGAGCAATGTTTAATAAAAGAACACTGCTGTCTCTCAGGTCCATAAGAAAACAGCTGAGGATTTCTTGACTTCAGAAGTCATACTGAAAATTATTTTTAACCCAGAATCCTATAAGATGACTTAAAAAACCCCTAACAGCAACTGTTTTCTGTGAAAAGATATTGGATTTTGGAAAAATTTATTGCTTAATTATCTATTATGGAACCCTCCCAATATGGTTATAGTGGGAGTCAGCAGATGGCACTGTTACTCATAGTGATAAAACTTTTTACAGCTGTGCAAAGCTTGCTACATCTTTGAATAAATTCTGCATTGCTGCTCATTTTCTAGTGAAATGTCCTTGTCCAAAACCTAGGCTCCCCTCCTCACCTATCAAACCAAAGAAAATACTTGAGACAGATCTGGTCCTAGAGAACTGTTCAAATTCCTGAGAAAGGGGGCTGTTTGCATGCTGTCTGAGTACCTCTGTTGCAAAAAAGGAGTAAATAAATGAATACTTTAAAGTGAATACCCATACTTTTTGTCAGTCACTTCTCCTCTGCTGGGAAGTGGATGCTTTCAAGGATACTGGTGTATGGACAATATGGAGTCCATCTTGGAACCCATGAGCACTGACGGAGAGGCTAGACGGGCACTACGAGACCAAACGTGTGCAAAGCAGCCTGAGCCATGCAAACCAAGGGTGTTCTTCAGTTCTAGCAGAAAGAAAACCTTTTTAAAAACACATGGTCATCAGGTCACAAAAACAGGGTGAAGAGGGTATTTGAGGTAAAGCTGAGGAACTGTAGAGGTCAGGGAGAAGGACTTGGAAACATGAGGAGATCCACCAGCAGGAAAATGGTGGCACCACTTGTGAAGCTGAGGTAGAAACACGTGTGGAGTGTTGCGGGAGCAGCAAGACTGGAGAGAAATGACAAGGGCTGTGACAGGTACAGCCAGGGGCAGGAAGTTTGCCCAGAGGAGACCAGCAAGGGGAGGCCACAAGGCACTCAGCAGTCGTTCGTTCCCCAGGAAGAAGCAGCACCTCTTAGAAGACTGCTGGTCCAGTCTGAAGTATTTACCTCACTGGTGCCATGGACTGAAAGGAACAGTGCATAATACCCAGTAATTTTCTCGATAATTGCATCTGTCTTTGTTAAGGTTGTTTTTTCTCCTAAGGGTCTTGTAAAACCTCTGCAAACAAATTCCACTTGTCAATGTTTTGCTGGTGTTTCTGGCTTCTGTTATTAAAACAGTGACATCAGTCACTTCAATCTGTCTGTTAATGATGAGTAGGCACACAGATGCAGGCACACAGATACTTTTTGTCTCAGAACGACTGTTCCTAAGGAGAAAAGGATTTTATTATTTGACTGAGGCTGCATAAATCATCAGTGGGGTCTATGCCTGGTGAGGACAAAAGCCGGTTTCTAGGAATTCTCACTAGGATGTTCCCATCTCACTTCAATTCTCTTTGGTACATGCAAATCCATAGAGATCCAGGTCCCACTGGAGGCAATTTGAAATTCAGCCAGGGTTGAGGTCTGATGGGTACCCTCAGCTCCTCACAGCTGTGAGCCACAGCTGAGCCAGGTGGAGCAGAGCTGGGGGCAGGGGGAGAGCTAATAGGGCTCCTTCTTTCTCTCCTCTCTCATTTAAAAATATCCGTCTTGCTCTGTTTCTGCTTCTGTCAGTTAATGTCAGCATCCCATCCACAAGATACAATGTAGAGCCTCTATGCCCTGTGGAAATTTGGAGAGTGCATTCTTTCATCAGAGTCTTCACAAAATGCTCACAACTGGGTAAGTTTATAGGTAATTAAGACACACAGCGCCCTAAAAATAACAGTCTATTTATAGTCTGTTTATAATCTATTGTGTTGCTACTGTAGTGGTCACAGTTTTCTCTAGTTTGCAAGATATGTTGTAGGTTGTGTTTAAAAAAAAAAAAGACAAAAGTAAATAAGGACTGCTATAATGGTTGAGTTGATTAATGTTATGCTTTAGGCTTTTGGTTTTCTCAGATTCTGCAGCCAAATTGTTCATCAGCTATGAAATTTATTAAATCAAAAGGACTAAAAAAGACCTTTAAAACTGCAGGAGAAGTACAGGCTATATTCTCAATCTGCTTGCAAAAAAATATGTTGCTTGCTTGTCATCTGTCCTAGGTTTGCCTGTACTAATCAATATTTGCTCTATCATTGATTAGGGCAGGGGTGGACAATAAGGGAAACTGGCAACGTGGACTGAACTGCAATACAAAAGGGAAGAAAAATACAACTGTGTAATAGACTTCTATTTTTATTTATGGGTTTCTGCACCCAAACTAATATTTTCTTACATTAGCTTCTCTGTAAAGTTTTGCTTAACTACTAGCTGAATTAATGAGAGAAAACTATGTCCAAGGCATCAAGGAATGTTGGAATTGGATGCTAGAGAGATCCCTATTTACAGCCTACTAAATTATATGAGGAACACTGCTGTACAACGTGCTGAGCATATGTTCAATAAGAGTTGCAAGGTTGAGGACCTGCTAAAATCATTTGGAAACAAGTCACTTGCATGGCTTCATTCATATGCCTTTAGGCAATTACATATTTAAAGTCTCAGCTTCTCCATCTTTCAATGAACAAAGAGCTACAAAAAAATCCTTTTAAAACCCTATTCAGTCAATGTCCAGTTCTGGGTTTGTATTCCTACCTAATTTTGGTAGGTTCAATAATTTCTGTTGAAAGAAACGCAGTCTTCCTGTGCATAAAGGAAAAGGCCACAATCTGGACGGGTGGGGGGAAAACACACATGTTCACAGTGAAGTACTATTACAGATAATGATTCTTCTGTTTTAATTTGGATGAGAATTGCAAGGTAATAATGCTTAAACCTTTCAGTCTATGTTTTGGAACAGATTAAAAAAAGGCATGATCTTATTGTCTAGCAGCCATTTGATATCACCTGGAGTGTTATGAATTTGAAGACAGTGGCATGTATACCACTCTTCTTGTTAAGCTTGGGTTTTGGACTTGATTGTTTCAGCCTTATAAGGGTTTCATTGGTAGCACCCAGCCCAACTAGTTATTTGTCCTTCATCATAGCTGCCAGCTTATGGAGCAATAGCTCAGGGGGAATATCTGCATGCAGGACAAGAGGAATGGCTTCATTACTTCGACGAAAAGTACTCATTTCTGGATTGTTATTTGCTGGGCAAGAAAGAGTTGGGACAAGTTATCAGCAAGGCTTTGTCTGGATGGGTATCAGATATCTCTGGATTAATGTGAAAGGTTCTTGGCCAAAGCCAACTTGCAATTTAAAAGTGAGTCCTTAAATTATGCTGCCTTCTCCTCCCTCCCTCCCTACATTTAAAGAGGGTATAACACAGTAAGTGTACAAATGATCACGTAAGAGCTCAAGACAAAGCTTTTGGATGTAAGAGGATACAAATGAGAATCCAGTTCCTCAGATGCAAGGGTTGTCTCTGTACCAAGCAATACCTGCCTGCCTGAGCAGTCTCGATTAGGAGGTTGAACAGGGCCAGTGCTTTTGAACTTGATTTTGCTGTTCTCCACCAATGTCCCTGGATAGCATACCATAGCTGGCTGGAGTTGAAGTGTCACATACTGCCAGGAGGACTGCTGTCTCCTAGCCAAGGGAGTCCTTTCTGGCAAGGCCGTGGGACACCACAAAGCTGCTCCCTGTGCAAAGTGTGGAGGCCCAGGTCTAAGGTGTGTAAAAGCCAGGGGCATAGTGAGAGTCATGGGTCTCTGGAGACTATTTTCATCAAAGCTGTGCTGGCAGAGGCATCTGCTTAAGCACTGGTAGCCCTTTTACAGGCCTGGAATGGGATTTGTCTCCTTCTGTCAACATCTCTGATTGGGATTTCAAAGATGTCGTTATTTGGAACCGGGCAAAGTAGAGGGCTATCTCATCCAAGGAGATAGCTCATGAAGAGCCTTTCTGAATAATATCCCAGATCCCTCAGAGGTATTATGTAAATGTAGGATAAAGGCATAGGGCTTCACTCCTGTTTCTGTTGTTTTGTGATTCAGCCCCTTCCCTTCCCGGAGAAGGTTTGTTCACAGCCGCTCGTTTGGCACAGCCTTGTATCATCAGATTTTTTGCAAACCTCAGCCTAAGGGCATGTGATCCTGAATCACTTCTTTTCTACTGAAATACCCAAGGATTGTTTTTAAACGAGAGCCTTGGCTCATGGTGTTTTTTACAGGAGAGGCAAGCAAAAGAGCTGTCCCGGGTCATGTTTTGCTGCAGTGCTTGGTTAGTCTGTGTAATTTCAAAACTGCTGATTCATTTCCAGACTTTGGAACAAGTGACCCCAAACATGGCCTTTTTCTAACTTGAGGAACATTTTTTTCATGGTATGTAGACAAATGACATGTTAATGTAAATCGTCAGGCTTAAGCTAGAGTTAATCTGATTTGCTGTATGGAAGGCAAAACAAGCAAATTCCTTCAAGGTTGTTCTTCAGATTCAGGCATTAGCTCCAGTCATAGCTTCTTTCTGCAGCTGCCAAAATGTAAGCAGTGGTCAGAAAATGTGCTTCAGCACGGGGAGTGTAACAGCTAATAAGCTATACCTGACCCATCCCCCTGCAATCTAAAGCGGTGCACAAAGGCAGCTTTGCAAGAGCACTTTCCAGACTCTCTTCTTCTCCATTAATGCTTTTGAGTCAGGGCATGTGCAGAATTCAGCAAGGCAGAAACATTGCCACATCTCACTCTATTTTTTTTTCCCTCTGGGGCAGCTTGCTAATGGGGAGGGGGAGAGGAAGTGGGTGGAAATTAAGCCTGTGAATCATAAAAGGGAAATTTCACTACGGGTCACACAGTTGTATACCCTAGTTGAAAAGGGCTGGGTGCATTGCTAGTGGAACGATCTCTCATCACTGGGCTTTGCATACAGTAATATGGTATTGTAC
>VYZW01062633.1:1912-14020 GCA_013401315.1 Balaeniceps rex
CTGAACTTTAACTCACAGTGCACAAGGTTGCTTAGTTTAAAAGCTGTTACTTACTTATTAATCTGACATCAAGGGTGATACTCATCTCATCTAACTTTAATCATCTAAAGGACAGGCAGCTATTCTAAGTTAGTCACCTGGGATCCTTTAATAGTTGAGGTAGAGAGATTTGCCAATTCATCCCATCTTAGATTCATATCTTAGAATGGGATAACTCAGTCTTGGCTATGCTCCGAGTAACTTAGAAATGACTGGCTTGGAAAGATGAATCCCACCCTAGATGTGCCACTGCCAACACTTGCTTGACGTTGAACTGTAGCTCTGAGTGCATGCACAAATCACAGTACACATAGTCCAGCACCCAAATTAGAAGCACCATGTCAAGCCAGTGATCTCTTGGTAACTTCTACATTGCTGCATAACAATTTGCAAGACAACAGAAGCATGACTATTAGTTTTCCTGCCACTGAAAAGAATTGCCTTCTAAATGCTCATATGGAAGTGAAAGTGCTCTTCCTTAACGTAGGAGGAATGGGTTCATATAAATTGGGCTGATCTGCAGTAGGACTAGCTGTTCTGATGTGACACTTTAACAAGACACTATAGCAGTACAGTTCAAGTAGTACAATCTCCTGAAGGGGGACAAACATGAATATAAAGGCACTGCATACAGATGTAATTATTCCTGGGAAGTATGATTAATATTTATACTAGCATAATTATCCATGTCTGAGTTTTTTACTAGCGTGACTATTTTGACTTTAAAAAAAATTACATAGTAACGAGAGCATTACGCTAATAGAACTTTTAAACCAAATCTAATCCTCAGTTATTAACCCTCAATATAAGAAAGCATTTTAATTGCTTTTCTGACTGGAAATGGATTTATGATGCCTAAGTTTAGTGTGCTAAACTAAGAGATGGAATTAAGCATGTGCTTAATTTAGAAAGTGTAAACCCCAACGCTGCCAACACCACACATACACTGAGCATATCAAGAGTAGGCTCATCTATTTACACACAAACTTGAAACATTTGCTTAAGAGTTTTGCTGAATCAGGACCAAAACAAACATTATGTAAGCCTAAAACAGTTGATGGCCACTTTGAGTGACAACTTAAATATTTGATAGGGTCAAACCAGCAACTCTTTGAAACCCAAACAGTACTTTAACATTAGCTGTTTATGGTCTCTGTCCTTTCCTCTTCAAAATGGCAAGTATGAAAGTTTCTCAAAAGATAGAAAAGTACATATACTCACGCCTCCCAGCACGCTCTGCAGAAGTCATGTCCACAGGGCATATCCACTGGGTCTTCAAACACAGAAATATTACACATACAAATGTCACACTGTAGATGAAACAAATACTTCTGATTAAGAAATACCCTAAAGCCTTTCATACTGTTAGCAGGACACGTTACATTGGAAAATCTCAGCAAAAATTTAAAGTGCTCAGTAGGGGAAAAAATCTAACTGTAACCAGAAAAAAAGTTATTTAAGCCATAGAAATAGAAATGGGAAGGATTAGGTATCTCTGTTTCTATACCTCCCTATCCAAACAGCACATTTTGGGGTGCCTTCTGTCACGTCCTCCAGTTCAGTAAGTGCTTCACCCTGCAGAGTTCTAGGGACAAAAGGGACCTGAATTTTTCATCAGCTTTACAGACAGCCAGAAATGGAGTTTGGAGATGACAGAGGCTACAGGAAATGTTTAGCATCTCACACAGTCAGGTCCAAATAAAGGCAGAGCAACTTGGTTGTGCAACAGCAACTATTTTATGTAATAATCTACATAAATACTATTTTTTTAAAATACTTTGAGGCTTTTGATCAAAATAAAGAATAAGTTAAGCTACAAATATTCCAACAAAAGATACCACTGCTGAATTTTATACAACTAGGTACTATAGATAAAATAACATTGAATATTGAGACCCTTACTCTGAAAATATTTAAAGCATAGGGATGAAACTACTCATTGCTTGTGATTAGGTGTGAAAATAGATATTCAAGTTCTTCAAGGAGTACAAATGGATTCTTCTTTCCATTGGAACAAAGATTCCATGAAAATTTACTTCAACTTTCAATACATTAGATATTATACACGCAGAGGACATTTTCAGAAAGTTAGCCTACAGTATGCCACTTTTTAAAAGCACTTGTGTTACAACCAAAACAAAACCAAACCAAAAAAGTCAGCCTTGGAAGTGCAAAACTCAATGAAGGCATTTATTGTTGTTTCAGTCATTTTACCTTATTGTCTTGCCAAAATTAAATATCTTAGAAGTTGACAATGAATCAAAAATGTTCACTATTAAATTTATATGAGTTTTCAATTTTGTTTGATCATTATCCAAACCTGCATTTCTGGCTTATGGACCATCAATGAAAAACAAAACACACCATGTAAAACCGAAGACATGTAATCTTTCATTACACATTTTAATTAGAAAATATTCTTGGACAATATTTAACTGCTAATGTAACTAAATGTATGATAACATTATTCCTTCTGTATAGCCTCTTTTTCAGCATTTTACAATTAAAGAAATAAAAGATTTCTATACAGGAATGCAAAATCTTAATTTTATTATGAGATCTAGGGATGATCCATTTGCAAGACTGCATATAATATTCTAGAAAAATGCTTAGGTCATGGAGCAAAAGTCTTATAATGCTGCAGCTGCAGATTATTAAAAAGAGAACTCTGTCTTCCACAAGAACCGCATTGATTTTAATGAAAGGGGCTTTCATATTTCAAATTTGCAATAGCCTTGTAAACCGCTTGAAGCAGCCCACACGTAGTAAAAGTAATTATAAGCTTACAGTACACTAGTGGGCTGACATTTCAAAATGCAGACAAAGAAAATTTTGTTTTCTAAAGAAAAAATTTTCAAAAGGCAGGGTTCACAGCATTGAGTACATTCAGGGAAATGGATACAATGAAAGTGAACATCTTGATAAGTATGAGATGAGAAGAGAAGCCCAAAAGAGCCAAATGCACTGATGTGACTGTAGCTGGCTAAAATGCTACTTTGTGAGTGACAGCCAAGGTGAAAACACAGTGCTTTATATTAGTCAGATGCTCAATTGTGTTATTATATAGAATGTTTAAGGTGTCAACTTCTCTGTTCACCACTTTTGGAAAGAGAAAGACTTTACACCTTTACAAACTCATTTTCAGAATGAGATGACAACGCAGCTTTCCTGTCCACGTAGGTGCGCTATGTTTAGAAATAAGCTCTTTTGCCCTTGCTAGTTTCAGATCTATTTATAAACTTACCACAGCTGTCTCAATGTCTCCTGGTGAGGGGCTGATTTCATCAGGGGAAGTTACAGAAGAGCGAGTAGTGCGTGGAGTTCGTGGAGAAGGGAGTGTATCCCATGCGTTGTATCCACTTGGAGGGGGAGTTGGCATCTGAACCCCTGAACGCTGGCAGCAGTTCTCTGGATTAGACATCCATGCTTCAAGTAACTTCTCTCTGTCCCAGTCTTCAATAAATACACAGAAACAGGAAATTATGCGGCTGACAATATTTAAAATATATTTTGTAACTGCACCCTCAAAAGAATATAAAAACACCAAGCTAAAAAATTTAGAAATAAATAAATATGACAAAGCGTTAAGTGAATGGAACTCTAGACATTAAATTTTACAGAACATATTCCAAGATAATACATAATGCAATGTATTTATGTAAGTAATTGCATCGCAAGCATCTCCTTTCCCTGTAATACCAGTCTTAAATAAAATTATTTTTATGATTTATTTACAGCAATTGTAGTAGCTAGGAGACTCAATCAGAAACCAAAATTGCAGTGACTTGCAAAGACAGATCAAAATGTAACAGCCCTTGCACCACAGAATTTTCAGTATTTTCCCTTCTCTGAAAAAAGTAATTGTTCAATATGGATTCACTTTCATCTATTGTGTTTCTTCAAGGAGATGAAGCCAAGTGCTACAAACGAAGGAAGAAGACTAAGATACAACTGGATTACAAAAAGATTTGCAACCTAATGAGTTACCCGTCTTTATATATGCATATGAGTGATGTATTTCTGGGGGGAAAAAAGAAAAAAACACCCACCTGATTGCAAAAAGTATTTCATCTATTCTTACTACATTTTTATTCTATGATTGTTACTGAAATGCTTTACTTTTATTCAGAATTAACATTGCCCATTTATATACAAAAAAGAACTAGTGAAACAAATTTTATGATGTATGAAGATCTTAAAACTAAATCAAAGCTTTTTTAACCATTGTTTGAAATGTTTTCTGTTTCTGATTCCTAAGAGTAAAACTAAAGATATCTTAAGAATAGTGATTTTTTTCTATTAAAAATACTTAGAAGTTCTCATTTAAATATAAATCTATCAAATTCCTATATGGATTTGAATCTAAACCCATCAACACTATGCACAGATCAGATGAACTAGAATTTCAGGAGAGAGAAATTTCCCAATTTTTTCCTACCGCTTTAAATAAATATTTTAAAGTTGTTTTTTTTTTTAAATGTTAGGTACTCCCACTGGAAACTCAATGTTATTAACCAAAAGATCTGTGTTATTTTTATTGAATTTTAGATATTATAAGAAAAAGACAAATAGTATTCCTCTACTGTATTAATGCTGGAAAAAAGATACATGTTCTAGGCACTAAACTTAGTAAAAATATTGCCCCTGTCAAATAATGATTGCTATCATACTAAAATCTGCTTCCTCCTAATACAAAAAAAAGTCTTTGAGCTGAAGATGATTTACTGATGAGGTGCTTACTTATCTAAGCTAAAACATATCATATCATAATTTCATTTGTTTAAAGACATGACCCTGAATATATCTACAAGAAGGGCCAGAAGGAGGATCTGGGGAACTACAGGCCTGTCAGTCTGACCTCGGTACTGGCGAGGATTATGAAGCGGTTCATCTTGAGTGCCATCACGCAGCACGTCCAGGACAATCAGAAGATCAGGCCTAGTCAACATGGGTTTATGAAGGGCAGATCCTGCTTGACTAACCTGATCTCCTTTTATGACAAGGTGACCCACTTATTGGATGAGGGAAAGGCTGTGGATGTTGTCTACCTGGACTTTAGTAAAGCCTTTGACACCGTCTCCCACAGCATTCTCCTGGAGAAACTGGCTGCCCATGGCCTGGACAGGCATACTCTTTGCTGGGTTAAAAACTGGATGGATGGCTGGGCCCAAGGGGTGGTGGTGAATGGAGTTAAATCCAGTTGGAGGCCGGTCACAAGTGGTGTCCCCCAGGGCTCAGTGTTGGAGCCAGTTTTGTTCAACATCTTTATCAATGANGCCAAGAAGGCCAACGGCGTCCTGGCTTGTATCAGAAATAGTGTGACCAGTAGGACCAGGGAAGTCATCCTTCCCCTGTACTCGGCACTGGTGAGGCCACACCTCGAGTACTGTGTTCAGTTTTGGGCCCCTCACTACAAGAAGGACATTGAGTTGCTGGAGCATGTCCAGAGAAGGGCAATGAAGCTAGTGAAGGGTCTAGAGAACAAGTCTTATGAGAAGCAGCTGAGGGATCTGGGGTTGTTTAGCCTGGAGAAGAGGAGGCTGAGGGGAGACCTTATCGCTCTCTACAACTACCTGAAAGGAGGTTGTAGTGAGGTGGGTGTTGGTCTCTTCTCCCAAGTAGCAAGTGATAGGACAAGAGGCAATGGGCTCAAGTTGTGCCAGGGGAGGTTTAGATTAGATATTAGGAAAAACTTCTTCATGGAAAGGGTTGTCAGGCACTGGAACAGGCTGCCCAGGGAAGTGGTCGAGTCACCATCCCTGGAGGTATTTAAAGGATGGGTAGACAAGGTGCTTAGAGACATGGTTTAGTAGTGGACAGGTACAGTTGGACTCGATGATCTTAAAGATCTTTTCCAACCAAATGATTCTGTGATCTGTGATCTATATTTACACTTCAAAAATTATAAATTTTGTTAGCATTTTTCAAATTACCCTGGGCTTATAATCTTTCAGAGGGGAGCTGACTGATGCTAAGATACAGATAAAATTTGCCCCAAGTTTTCTTGAGCTCCTTTGTACTGTATCTTTAAAATTACTCAGGGTTAAGACATGCTACTAAATGGATTCCACTGTGTTTTCTTTACTAACTTTTGAGTTTTAGTAAAATGAGAGGTATATTCACTGAATTGCCTCTCTTTTATCTTGAAATCAACTGCTGTATAATGAACTAGGAGATAAATAGGAACAATGTTGAAAAAACACTTGTAGAAAAACTGTAAAGTTACTTATTTTCATGACTGCCATAATAACATTTTTTATCTTGGCTCTAAGTCTACATACTTCTGTCTCTTAATTAAAAAAAAAAAAAATACTCTTAACTCTTACAGCCTGTGTCAGTAAATTGATGTAGTTGTACGATAAAAGAAAGCAGAGTTTGTTGGATTAAATACTACATGTCTGTAAACTATTAAAAGTAGTACATAAGAATGATCTTTCCAAGAATTTAAACATGCTTTTCATACATTAAGTGTGAATTAAATTAAGATTTCACATTATTCTTTTATGAAATTCAAGATTAAATGCAAAAACATTGTAATTTGGCATTTGATGTTTCCCAATTGTCTAAGCCTTTGTAAATAGCTCGTTATTCCCTTTGCCAGGCTGAACCAATTCTATGTCTTCATTTCAAATAAAATAAATTGTTTGAATAATTTCAAGTGTATGACTTCAGCTACAGGCAAAATAGCTGACTTTCTCATGACTTGCAAATCGTCTGTGTTTCTTTCTCCGCACTGGCCAATTGCATTAAGTTACCGCTACATCACTAAGGCAACATCAGTAGAATGACCTTTCCAACACAGACTGATTTCTTCTCAACTTCCAATTCCTGCTTGCTAGATGCTGGCAGACATTTCTCCACAGTTTAAATCAACCTCACTGTTTTTGGACTTACTACGGACTGCGCTGCGAGTTTGAACAGTATTGCCATCATGTTCTTCTTCAAAATATCTGCACAGGTTACAGAATCTGCCTACCCACTTAGTCAAATATTTAGTAATATTTAGCCTTAATGAGACTATTCCGAGAATCCAAAATACATTATAAGAATTAAACAAACAATCAATGTTAAAAAAACATATATGCAAAGAATGTGCCTTAAATACCATCAGACTGGCACAAGTTCATGTTGACTTAATTCAATGTTAAAAGGAACACAAATACCAACTATTGAAAATAATGTAAGAGATGAGTTTCAGGTACCATACCTCCTCAGTATAGTCTGCCAAATGTTGTGGGTTTAAAATACTATTTTCCTATTTCACTTTTCTCTCTCCCTTTTATTTTCATAAGAAGCCCACAAAAATAATAGGGTATGAAAGCTTAATCCAGCAATATGGTGATGAGCATGCAAACCATTAACTGCCTGAGTAGTTCCTTTGGCGTATAGTAACAATGCGGATGCTTCAGTAAGCGTAAGTTTTGAATCACTGAATCAAAGCCTAGAGCTTCCACTGAGTTTCACAGAGATACTTTTGTCTGGAGCGAGCACACTGAATTCAGTATATCCCCATTCTGACAACCCCAGTTTAAATTACACGACAAGAGCACAGACTGATTTCAGTGAAATTAAACTAGTTACAGATATACACATGGAAAAGTATACCCTGTATTAAAAGAGCAACTATAAAAATCCTTCAAATGATGTATACTTGTATGCTTTAAACCCCAAGGCAATTTCCATTTATTACAATGGTCAGACTGCTTTTATTGCAACAAAAAAAAATAAATAAAAAAAATTTTGATCCAGTTTTATACACATAGTGGCAGAAAACCAATGGTCTGACAAAAATAGGTACAATGAATTTGACTTTTTTGACATATAAAACCATGGAAGTTCTACTTGGTGCCTCTCACTGAAATAGGAAAGCTCTGTTTTTCCACACTGCTTAAGTTAAAATGTCTTCCATTATAATTCCTAGTTTGAATCTCTTTCCTATCAGCTTCCCTGTCTACCTCAATGTTTTTTGACATACTGCAGCTGTACTTCTTTCTGAAGTACTGAGTGAACTGTTTCCTGGTATTTGATTAACCGTTACTTCTTTTTTACTTGGAAATAAAAAGTAAACATACAACTGCAATTTTGATTTTGCTGAAAACAGTTTCTTTAGTCTTTAAGGTTTTGGATTACCATGTGCCCGAAGTAGAGCTTCTGCAGTAAAGAGCGGGGCTTGGAGCATGTCAGCAGATTCCACGATCAGCATATCCTTAAGCCTTCGCAGGTCCTGAAGTCTTAGCCCCTCATATGGCTTTGAGAAGAAGAAAGACAATTTATGTCTAGCAGTATTTTCCACTTAGTCTCTAATTCCATATTAAAATGAAAACATTCAAAGCACCTTTACTTGTCGTCATCTCAACTGTGAGGTAACATGTGACAAAATTCATTCATCGTGCAGACCAATGACTATGCAAAGTTTTATGGAAACACTGTCATTTTACAATATTTATAGTACAATCTTTGTACATTTCAAAATCTAAAAGACAGTATCTCTAGAGTTCTCCATTATAGTTGGAGGCTATGTTCAAACGATGAACTAGCCTAACATTAACCTTCTCTCTCTCAAAAAAAGCTAGATTTTCACAGAATCCACTTGAATTCTGAAGTGATTAAACCTCAAATATTGTGGCATGGGTACAAGAATGCATCACTAGATTTGAACTAAGGATTTCAGGGGAGAGTGAGAGAAAGGACAGGTTAACATATGCTGCATGTAGATCCTCTGACACTACGCATGAATTGAGACCTATCAACTTTGAATTGATCTGGAGGAGGATACACTGAGACATTAGATAGTAAGAAGGGATACATTTGTGAACAGAATTGGGTACAGGTCTTCTGAGGCAGTATCAACCCTCACAGAAATGGAGAAGTCAGTCATGAATAGGACAGATGAGACATGCAGTTAGAGGTTCACAGAAACACAGGATGGTTGAGGTTGGAAGGGACCTGTGGATGTCATTTGGTCCAACCCTCCTGATCAAGCAGGGTCACCTACAGCCAGCTGCCCAGGACCATGTCCAGATGGCTTCTGAGTATCTCCAAGGTTGGGGATTCATTGTACATGAAGGTGTCAAAACATGCTTTGAGAAACAGTGGCCAACTCTGACAGCCCTATACAGTCAGAGCATATCACCCAGCTGCCTTCCTGGTCAGGAGCTCCATCCCCTTATTATAGCATCAAAAAAAGGTCAAATTAGAAAAACAAAAAGGCAGTAATTTTAGGATTCTGAATTAGCTCCAATCAAGATACTGGAGATGCATACATATGTTTTGCAGACTCCTTTGTAAAACTAAGAAAGTAAGAACATGACAGCAAATAATATATTTGTTAGTGTTGCACAGGGAAAATGCCCAAAAGGTAGAAAGAGAAAAACAAGTGGGAGGATACGTACAGAAAATGGATACAGAAAGGGTATGTAAAAAAATTATTCTCCCATGCACTAGTTTTATTTATATGAAGGACAGCTAACAAAAGATTTAAAGCATTTGACATAGAACTGATATGTGCTCAGGACTAATTAGGAGCCTGGCCACCAAATGGCAATTGTCTTCACCAGTTTGAAGAAGAAAGGACACAGAGCAGCAGCAATAACAGATAACCACAGTTAAGACTACGCATCATTATCATTTACTATCTATATTTTGATTTTATGTAGAGCATAATCCAGGACTCTCCAGTGCCAGATAATATGCACAAACACGCATGCATACATACATAGACATGAAGCAAAAGACTGGTTCTGTCTTTGGAAGTTTACAATGTAAGTAAAAGTCTACTGTGCGCATAACCCTTTGAGGATAACAAGCAGAAGGTATAAGAGATGAGGAGAAATGGGTAACCTGGGCTTCTAAATAATTTTCTTCTTTTAAGACACCTATTCTAAAAACATAGCATGGTTCCTACATTCTAGATATCATAATAAACTCTATAAAATGCATCTAAAAAACATAAATGACTCCCACAAGGACCTCTTCTGTAAGCTAGTCAGTAGCATAAACAGGAACTTCTTGATATTAGAAACTTTGTGATTGGCAAGAGTAATGGTGCCACGACTCTGCACTGGGTCTTTGTCCTTTTTGAGAAAGCAAGAAAAGCAGAAGAGAAATGGACTGTGAGCGTCCTGACCTTTATCTTGATTGCCCAAGTTCAGGGAGTTTCTGTATGTCCTTCCATTGCTGATCATGCATGACTCAGTAAAGGACAATCTGAACGTTAATGGCTTGTACTGAAATAAATCTGGGCCACTTGATTCATAGCATGCTGGAATTTGACTGACCTACTTAATTTCTTACAAAAGAGATGAATTATAAAAACATGTCAGAGAGACAGGGATACAAACAACTGGCTGCCTGAATGATTGTAATTGCACAAATATGCTGCAAAAAAATGGAAGCAAAGAGTAAATCATCTTGACTGAATCTGAACTTCATTTTGAATTGCAATTGTAAAACAAGTAGCTTTGTCAGCACAACAGTATTCAATTCTTGAAGAGCACATATATCATAATAAAAAGAAATGTCTTTTCTGTTAAACCTGCAACATACATGCATATTTTAGGACCTAGTATTTTATCCTGAACTGCAGATGTGCTCAAAATCATATTTAACTGATTGGTTCTAGGTCAAACACTGGCAATTACCTCCCTTGAGTAACAGACTATTATATTATCTCAGCTGTAGCATTGCACACAACCCAGCAGGGATTTTTGGATCCTGCAGTTTTTAAGAATCCTAATTTTATCTTTTTAAGTAATGAGGGAAATATTTCTTAAGAATGTGTTTGAAACTTTAGACATTTGTTTCATAAAATAATATATGAGCCCGCAGAAGAAGCTGAAAGAAAGGAATTTTTAGGCTGGCACTATTAAGTAGCTTAATCTGGAAATTCCAGAGTGAAGGCTTTATACAATGAGAACCCTTAAAAATGTTCATGTGTACAGTACGTGGTCTTGTAGAGACTTGTGAATACAGTCTTTAGTTATAAGGATGTATATCTTCTATGTAATATCACAGAGGTTTGTTTTTAACTACTTCAAAGATTGATGACTTATCTCTGCACTTCCATATACTGTAAAGGATTTTGATTACAGCTCATGATGCTCAGAGATCTCCTTTAATACTCATTTACGGAGGAGCTCTGTATTGATACTTGCTGTGAAAAAGGCATTGTTCAATATTAGCATCATTTAACTATATAATGAATATACTATTTGAGTTACTGCTTTAATCCATTGGTGAGCTTCTCACTACAGATTTCAACACTTTCGTATTCTCAAGAGCCCTTCTTTTTAACTATTTTCTTCTCAATTTTTTACCACTAATATTTAGGTATCATAAATTATATAATTGTTTTTCTCCTGAAAGTACTTTTAATATATAAGCTGATTATTTTAACAGTTCATTTCAAACTATTATTATTTTCTTCACTTTTAAAGTACCATTAAAATAGACAAGGGCAAAGTATCTCTTTGCTACAGTGATGACTGTGTAATTAAATGGTGTCAAATATACTTCATGTAAATATCCTCCTTTATGGGTGGATGGAGTTCCATAGTTAATGGAGTCATATATTTAGAAAATTATCTATACTCTATTTAACTCATTCAAGTGTAAGTATATGCACTATAGGTATATAAATGTGTATGTATCTTAACTACCTGTAGTCCCTTTCTCTCACTTAATAAACCATTCTCTATCTGTAGAGATAAAGTACATTTTAATCATTTTAGATAACTCTTTGTATTTATGGTATTTGCATTATATATATATCACATCAATTCTGGAACTGTAGAAAACCATCCAGTTACTATACACTCAACAAATGTGTACACTCACTAGCAGTGTATTTCTACANACAACTAACTACAGTGTTAAGAGAGTCACACTTCATACTTTCTTAAAATATTGAGCATTTCCATTTTATATAGGGAAATACAGATTATGTGTGTATTTTCCTTCCAAACTGCATTTTGTGGAAACACACTTAGCAACCATGTTTGTGTTTCAAAACAAGGGCTTGTTTGCTACTCATCTTTAACTGCAATCTCTAATTTGATCAATAAAAATGTT
>VYZW01062683.1:3244-14079 GCA_013401315.1 Balaeniceps rex
AACACTTTTGTAAAATACTGTTTGTGTGTGGGTGCTTGCAATCTGCAAATTTTAAGATGTTCTCAGGCAAAGGCAACAGCTATTTACCAGCAGAATTTAAGTTTCTTAAACTTCTTTGTCTAAACTCCCGCAGCAGTTGCTTTTCTGCCTTGAAGCAAGGTGGACAAAATAGTTTAGACTAATGACTGAAAACTCAAGAACAGGGGGGAAAAAAATCCTGAAGCCACTGATGTTCTACTTGAAATCATAGTTTTAAGGCTGTTATGCATGAATTGCAGAAAGTACTCCCCTCCACCAGCTGCAGAGAGCTGTTGGTCTGCAGAGCAGCCATGTTACCTGGATTTGTTTAGAGAGTTGGAAGAAGCTGTGGGTGGATCATAAAACTGACTCTCTTCTTGCCTGGACCCCGAGGTTCGAGTGTGCTGCCTTCTTGCCTCTCTGTTACCCTTCTAGATCTTCCAGAAGCTGCCACACAGGGCTCTCTTTCCACAATCCTTTGCATATGTTCTCTCCTTCCTGTTCCCATCACTCTAATTATTCTTCCCAGCCCCGACCCGGTTGCTATTTCAGCTCTAAACATTGACCCTGATACTACTTCTGCTTGTCACCTTTAAAGTGCATTGGCATATTTGGTCCTGTCTCTCTCTGTCCCCAAACATTTCTTCTCTTTGCGGTGTCCTAGTCCAGTTGTTATTCTCTGGTGGCTCTTTCCACAAAGTCTGCAGTCTTGAAGCAGACTTTGAGAAGTATGTCCTTGGACTGCATTTCTTAGAAAATGTTTTTGCCTCGCTTTCTTGAGAAATATTTTTGTTTCATAAGTTACCTAATATTTCTGATTATTTAATACAAAAGAAAAGAAAGCATTTGTTCTGAAAGATTTAAATTTTAAGAGATTCACATCCATTAATGTGTGCAAATGTAGTTAAGATCAAAATAACTGCAAGTCTGCAGTGATGCAATGAAATTGTATTGGAATGATGCAGTGAGGAGAACGAAGATAGTTCATTGAGGTATTATTCAAATTTATTTTTGTGCTGAATTAATTGTACTGTATATAGTCAACTCTACCTGTATGGGTATATTCTTCTCCAATATCTGGCTGTATGTCAGTAGTAAGCATTGATAACTGTTTCAGTGCTGACTGGGATTGAGTTTAGTCCAGCCACTATTTTTACTTGGAAGGCATCTTCCTCGAACTGTGTTTATTGTGTGAAGCCCCTCTCCATAAGCTGTGAGACTTCACTGCTGCATCACTGCCTGCTGCGAACACATGTCAAAAGCTTGCTCTTACCCAGATTGGTGAGAGGAGCTTACTCAAAGCTCTGGCCAGGCTGTAGGTGTTCTGCTTTGCCTCTGTGACAGGACGACAGGAAAGCAAAGAATGCAAGTGTGACCATGGAGCAGCCTCTCTGTAACCACCACTGCAGAGGTTTGCAAGCTGGAGTTCTGAGGGATATTCTTTTTTTTTTTTTTTTTTCGTTTTTTGTTTGTCTTTTTTTTTTTTNTTTTTTTTTGTGCCTTGGGTTTGTTGGTCCCCTTCTAAGTTCTGTTTCTCTGCTTCAGGCTGGTTTCCCCATTTATTCTTGCCCAGAGGGTCTTTTAGAAGCTGAGAATCCTTCAAAGTATGTAGGCCTGATTAAAATGTAGGTGATAATCCTTCAGTTAGATGTTGAGCAGCTTTTCCAGGCTGGGCAATCAGGTATGATTTTACTAGGGGTGGAAAAGAGGCTGTCACCAACTGTTCACATCCCGAGGCAAGCTCAGTGCCTGTGTCAAGGGGCTTGGCCTGCACTACTGTGCATCTTTGGTTTTTATCACAGAAACATTCAGCCCTGGACTGCCACTAGTAAAAATCATACTTATGTTTAATACAAAGCCATTAATTTAATTCAGACATACCTGTTTTGTAATAATTGTATCATACCACTGAAGTCACGGGCTTTTTACCCAAATAATTCTGTACCCAAGGAGCATGAATATCTTATGAAACCAACTTTTGAATTTTGTATTTTGTGTATAACTGCAACAGCCTTATTTTCCTTTAAGTTATCGCTGTGAACTTTTTATCTTTGCATGAGGTGTTTAATCTGAAAAACATGTATTTTTGGTGGGTTTTATGTAGCTGGGCTATTTGTCAGTTCCAACTTCTTAGACTAAGGTTGTTTAAAAAAAATACGTGTCGTATGTTACAGTGTAGATAACTGAATGCAGAAATCCAGTTAAATATATGCCTCTATTGCCCAATTAATAACTTATGAAATAAGATTTAATTTATTTTCCAGGATTTTTTTTTTATTTCCTTGGTGTTTCCAGGTAGTGGAAAGTTGCATAATAGAGAAAACAGGTAGTGCAATGATGGATATTCAAGAATAGGAAATTTTAAGTTTGAGTGAAGTGTTACACTTCCTGAATTGCCTGTCTGCATGGGAAGGCGTTAATAGGTTTTGACTTTCCACACATGGTGTCCATGTCGCTCACAGGTTGTAATAGCGAGGAATTCTTCAGCCACAAAATCAGCAGTCGCAGAGGTCACCATGGAATAAGCCAAGGAAGAGATCTTTTGTACTTGCAGATATGCAGGTTGAGCGGTCCTAATCTTAATTGAAATAGGTATGTGGGGAGAGCTTGATCATCTTCTGTATTGTCTTTTGGCCTTGGATTCAAGTTGTGGTTCTAAAGTATCACCTCTTACTTTCTCATAATCTTTTTTCACTTCGGATGAATTCAAGGAGATTTCATCAGTGGCTTGGTTTAAAAAAAATTGTGAAGCTTGTAAGTCTACTTGAGATGTCTTATTCTTTAAAATATGTAAACTTTATTCCTATCTGCTAATTGAGGATATGTTGTTGATCTTAAGGCAAAAGGTCAATAAATGACTTGCTATTGCTGTAACTGCCATATCAGTAGAAAGCAGTAATGTCCTTGGTGATTTTCATGTTCCATGAGTTTTGTTGCATTTCTTCCCCCTGTAACTTTCTTTTGCATCTGTCCCTGAATATTCCCTTCCCCAGGTGACATAATATTTTCCACTGAACTGAGACTTCCATTGCATATAGACACAGTTAAAATGATTTATTGCTCCTCCTTAATACAACAGCACTAAGTCATCATTTCCTAGATTTATTTGTTCAGCAATTATGTTCTTAACAGTAATATTAGCTTTTTTAATTAGAAATGTAGGTAACCAGATATTTGTGAATGTTCAGGAGCAGTATATTTAAGCAGGGAATGTACTTCATATAAATATTTTTTTTTCTGGTGTTTTGGTTGACTTTTAATTATTCAAATTAAATATCATTATCAAATATTAACTCCTTTACTTTTTCCTTCTGTCATTTTAGAGATAATTGAGGGAAATCCAGTAATCTCTTTCCATTGGAAAGTGCAGGAGCAGGAGAGCTCATGGTTTCTCCCTAACTGTGGGATAGTAAAATTGAAGTCTCTGCTGGGTCTTCACAGGTGTGTTAAAGAGTTTCTGTAAGGAGAAACACTTCTGTTGTTTTCTTGAAGACCACATGGGGAAAAGACAGCCAAAGCAGAATTGATAATACTAAGAAAAGTGGGAGGGGTTCCTTCCTGTTAATACAGAAAGAAAAATGGTGGTGAGCTTCAGAGCTGTCTGAAACTTAGTGAAGGGATTTTGTTCCAAGTACTTCATATCTCTAATCTTAAAATATGATATTATGTTGTATTTTACTTTATGTGGGTGACTTGACTCGGTCATCTAGCTAAAAATATTTTTTGAGCTCAAATGAACCCCAAATCTCTCAAATTTGCTATTAAAATCTTTTTAATATTTATAGCTTAGATAAACCCCAGATATCACAAATTCAGGACGTAGGGAGAAGTAGAGAGAAACTCTCATCGCTATGTTTTCTCAGCAATGTGGTAATCTTTTTTGTTTTTGTTTTTCCCCTGTCAATATAGATGCCAAGACTGTCAAAGTTGTTTGGTTCTAGGATATGATGCAAAGCAAAAAAGGTTAAGAAATTCAAATTTGTTTGGGGACTGCAAACTTTTTAAGACTGGAAAAAAAAAAAATTCTGTATCTTATAGAGTGCAAGCTGCAGTCTTAGTACAGTAATTTGTCTGTTACAGTAAAAATGACCAGTAAAATTGATGGCATAGTAATGTTGTATTTCAAGTTTGCCTCTACCTTTTGCATCTTTATAGATATTGGAAGAGAGAGGAAATAAGTCTTCTAGAGGCAAAAGTTGCAGTTACTGCCACTCAAATACTGTATCTTGCAGAAAGGAGCACACTGCCGTTTTTAATATAGTGCAATATTTTTTTTTTTTTGAAACTGGTTACTGTGCCCTTCCCTTGTCCCTTGCTTTATGGGACCAGTGGTCCCAGCATGATAGCTCCTCCAGACTGGTTTGCCTACTGTCATGTGTATAGGAGCTCCTAGTGAATTGAGCTATACTGTACTCAGGTTTGCGTTGGGGTTTGGTTTTGTTTTGTTTGAAATGGCAGGTTACAAAGGGCTTGTGTGTTTACATTCCTGGAGACTAGAGAAAGGAATCTGCTGTGTAAATAAATTTGTAACTAAGTATTGACTGAAATGCTAATATTTATCTGGAGACCACCTGCTCTGAAACCACAGTGTCATAATAGTGGCTGAACTCATATTAACAGAGACATTTGTGTGTGGCTGATGTCTTTGAAACATTAATCGACGCAGTCACCTTTGAATAGGATTTTGGAAGACTGACTTAATCTGGTATTTGTTTTCAGGCGTTGGCTTTAAAGTGGATAACTTCCATAATCCAGCTTTCTCGCTGGCCCAAGAGAAAGTTACAGCCGGTGCAGTCATGCTCTTTGGCAGTGGAAGGCTGGCAGTGTGGCTGGGCAGGCAGTCACCTGAGCGGATATGGGAGAAAGAGGAATTTAAGACGGTGTTGCTTGAAAGTATAGTTGGAGATTTGAGAAAAGCTCATGGATTAATTTGGATTTGCCAGGAATCTTGTTGAGTAAGGACTATGTTTGAAGTCCTTTATACATGAATTTTGTCCTACGGCTGCAGTTATACCCTCATACGCAGCTGACACTATCTGTGGTCATCTGCAGAAAGATTACCTGTGGGTGCGCATTTTTGTCCTCTGTGTTGGGCTGGCTCTGGCATTTCTGCAGCCGGGTAGCCAGCCTGATCAGGCAACAGCTTGATTAGGTTGGTTTTCATCAAGATAAATTCCATAAGCTGACTGTGTGGCTACATCAGCGCTAGTGCTGCCACGGGGCAGCAGGGCTCCCTTTCCCCAGGGGCCTGTCTGCGTGTCAGGTGAGTGGGTGCTCAAGCACAGCCTGAGGGAAGTTGCAGTTTGAACACTTTGAGCCACGGTAAGGTGACCATGCTGGTGAAAGCAGCAGTCTCATTCATGTTCAATCCTCTGCCTTGCGTGGTGAAGTTCGTTGGGCTGTGAACCACATGGGGCAACTCCCACAACTGATAAATGACTTCTTTTTCACAGAGCTGGTTTTCAGTTGGATCAGTATCAGTAGCTAGAAGTACATCGTTCATTGGGTGCACCAGGTTATACCTGTTTGCAGTAAGTGTTTATTTGTATTATCCTTTTTAGGGGAAGCAAAATGCAAGAATATCTTTTTTCTGAAAGGTCACATCTGAACTCTGGGAAACTATATGAATCCTTTAGGAATTCGCTTGACTGGGGAGCCTGTCAGCTGAAGGGAAGACAAAGCTGTTCTGTGTGGTTGCTTTTTTTTTCTTTTTTTTTTTTTTTTTCCCCATCTGAAGGGAATATCTTCAAGCCAAGCCAGCATTTCCTTTTTCATTTTCTGTCTCCAAATAGAATAGGTCACCTCTCACAGCTTTTTTCAATAGATACTTTGCTTTTAAAGTCTTGTTAGCTTTAAGACTTTAAAAGGGACTTGCAGACAGTAGTGATACTGATACAAGGGTGCTGGTTGGTTTATGTGGTGCTGTATTATGCCATTGCAAGGTTATGCCTCCCTTGGAAGAAGGCTGGCCCTGGTTAGGGAGAGTCTTATTGGCTGGACCTCCTGTGTTATTTTTTAGGGTGCTGTGAGGTAAGGGTGATGGATCTGAGAACTTAGGGAGGATAAAGGCATAAAAGTTATCACAATATGGTATGTGTGTGTTTCAGCATAAAGTACGACTGAAATGACCACTGGTACTACTGGGAAAAACAGATAACTATTTGATGTTTCTGTTACTTTACCTCTATACACACCCACACAAATTTAAATTGTTTTTCTAGGTTACCGTCTTATGCAAACTAGGAAAGCTCAGTAAAGAGTGTCCTAGGAAGTGACATGACTCACTAACTTGCTGAATTATCACAAGCCCATAATTTTTTTTTTAATTCCAATTTTTTTTTTTTTTGGAAGGCCACAATGGCTGATAAATGATAGGAAACAACATTTGAACTAGTTTAAGATGATAATCTGTTCAAATAAATTACAATAGTACTGGCAGCCTACCAAAGTATAAGTGAAAATTACAAACAATATATGATCAGCCTGGCTTTGATCTTGCTAGTAGGAAATAAGATAGCCAGGAGACAGAAGTGATCAAAAAGTTAGAAATAAACTGAAATTTTCCATGGGTACAATCAGCTAGCTTGTCTGCATGCAGCCAGCTGATACGCATCTTTAACTTCATACAGAAAGAAATAACTTTGTAGTGCCAATAGATACCTTCTGTAGATAACCTAGCATTTGGTGATACTTAGTATATAGATCTTGCCTATCTTACCTCGGTGGGGAAAAAAATGCTAAAAGGAAGATTCTGTTGCAAGACAAATGTTCCCCTACTGTTTTATCCCTTTGTATTAGGGTTGCTATGTGCAGATCCCCTGAAACATTCTTTGGAATACAGTCTCTGAATTTATGTAAGCCAGGACAGTTTTCTTCCATAATCAGCTGATCACCTGTTAATGATTTTCAAGGTAACACTTAAATACAGTTTAGATTTTCAAACTTTTCATTTAGATATATCAATATATCTGCATATTTGAAACTCCTGCCACTTATTTATTAATTCTTTTTGCTGATTCTGCACTGTACTCTTATTTCCTCAATCCAAGACAGAAAACCTAGTGTTTTGGTTGACTGTGCAGGGATCAGTGGTAGAACAGAGAATTTTAACGGGGGGCATAATGTGTCTTATTTATATTTTATGGCCTAATAATTACTTTATGGGTGAAATAAAGAGACAGTATGTGGAATTAGCAATAATTCCTTGCTTAAAAAGAATATCATTCTTGAAGACAGAATTGTGGACTGATTTTGCAGCTTTCCTTTTGAAGGCTGTTTCCTGTGCTGTGTGTGTTCCAAAGATTAAAGAAGTTCTTAATACAAAATGATGTGAAGTAAAAATATTGCACCTTTTCAAAGGATGAGAAGGGAAATTTAGAATGTATTTGGCAGGGTCTCTGAGGACTTGCAGACATGAGTTCTAGTGTTTTTCTTTTTGAAATTGCTAAACAAGTGAAATTGGGCAGCCAATATTATTGACTTTGTTTTAGAGGTTTAGGAGATTGCATCATTAGAAAGCTTGTGTGTTAACACTTTACCAAAATACCTAGAATTAAATGCAGTACTAATGAAAGCTGCAAGGTATTATGTGCTAACTTCTTTAATGTTGGACTGCGCTTAAGATATGTAAGAAAACTGGGAGCCTAAAAGATGGTTCTGAAAGCGTTGTTTCAGGGTAGTGTATGCAGCCATGAAGGTGGTTACTCTCTCTCATATTGGCACTAGTGACCTCCTGCACTTACTGCTTTGAACAGCTACAGCTTGGTGGTTATCCGAAACTAATAAAATACATCTCAGTAGTTGTCCTGCAGGGTGCAAGAGTTGGAGATCAGTTGCAAATTGTTTCAATGTGTAGCTTTTTTCATGCTAGTCTTACTGCTGAAGTAAATTTTGTGCAGGTCTTGCATGATAAAATTCTTTGTGATTTAAGATTTGAACAGGCTACTAGTTTTGATTGACTTCTAACATTTATGTATAGGGTTTACATCTCTTCAGGTGATCAAAAATGTACATTTCTCTCATTGTGATAAGCAAAACTGTGCAACTATATGGTTGGTGCTTAAACAGTATGTCTCGGCTCTTTCTCTGTGTCATGTGAATCAAATAGTTCTGATTGTTCCATGTCCATAGAAAGTGATCATGAAAACTATAACTGCAGATGTGGGGGAACAGGGGGCATCCAGCAGAGACTTCATAAGTTTTGTGGTCCATGAGCTGTCAAAACTGTCATCTGTTCCAAAATTACTGCTTCCAAGGACGTAGACTCCTCCACCTCTTTCTCTCCTGGCCACTTGCAAAGTAATTGACTGGTCTGGCTTCCTTATAAATTATGGTTGTGGTGATTGTGTGGGGGGAAATGTTGAGAGGGACTTTAGATTCAGCATGCCTCTCTCTCTAACCAAGAGTATTAAGTAATGCCTGTCTTTTGAACCACCAGTATTAAATAACTGAAGATAATATCTTTTCTATCTGAGCTCATGCTAGGAAAGAGATTAGCTAGGAGAAACATTTAAAGGCACTACATGACTAAGTAGTTTCCCTGACTGACAGTTTTATTCCAAAATGGAGACAGAAGGGAAGTGGATTATTGAGCTAGAAAGTCTTTCTGCTCTTTCAAGGAGACGCAGTGCTGCAGCTGAAGGCAGACACTTCTATCGGGCTTTTTTACCTTTAATTTTATTGTGTCAACGCTGGCTGTGATCGCCTTTGGATGGTCATCGAGTTTCTAAGTTAAACCCAAGTTTGAATTCCACCATCTCTTATGCCTTTTAGGTCTGAATAATATTCAGACATTATCAGGTTAGTTTAGTTTCTCTGGCAAACTTCCAGGGAACAGGCACCTTGATTACTATCACTGTGGAACTCTGCTGGCCCAGCTGCCTTTCGCTTCAAGACTGGTACTGGCTTATATGTACTGAAGCGTGCTGTCTCAAGGGTTTTAACTGCTGTGTACCACTCTTACTGTCCCACATGATTTACATGTTGCAGCTTATATGCGGAGCAAGTGATGCACAGATGTGCTATAAAGGAATTTCTAGACCGTTACCACTTTACTGATAGATGAGTGCAAGAGATATACCATCTCCCCTGGGGGGAAAAAAACCAAAATCAATATGCACATCTCCTCCTGGAGTTTCTTTATTCCTTTTAATAGCCTTTCCAGAAACCCCAAATGTTCTATTTACCTGGCTTTGTTTTTTCCTTTGCTGGAAAGCAAAAGCTTTCTTAAATAGCATTTTACAGCTTGTCTCTTCCCCATCTTCTGTGTTTTGCAGTTCTATGGGAGTACAGATGTCCATGCATTACAGTAATTACTGCATTTAAGCATAACTAGAGTTTAGCCAGTAACCTTCATTGCTTTGATAGCATAGGTTTTATTTAGTTATTGATGGTTTTCAATGACTCTTCCATCTGGGACCAGACTTGTAGGGTCTGACTTCCTCCATACTACTCAAAAAGATTGAAGCAGTCTGAAGTAACTGTATGTAGCTGAAGATGCTGTTTAGGGTAGATTTATAAGGTGTTTATAAAATGGACTGGAACTGATTAGTTCACAAACCAATAACTAAGTAGGTTGCAGTTGAATTTCTAGAACTGTTCTCCAAAACAAGAAGGCTACCAATGATCTATGTGAAAGGCGTGCAAGATACCTGCCTGAGAGGGGACCAGCCGATAACAAAACATTGCCCAGTTGGAGATCACAAAAATTATTTACCTTGCCAAGTTCGTTTGTTTGTTTTTAACAAAACCAATAAGTCTATTGCAAACACTGTGTTAAAAATAGTCTGTGACTGTAGAACAAAACCAACAATTAATTCCACTCAGCATACAGAGACTAGTAGGAATTTACACACTGCCAGTCCCAAAGTCCCTGTATGCCCTAGTAAGCCTTTTGCAAGGGTCATCATGGCTGGGTTTCGTGTAACATGTGGCCAAGCCAGCATCTTCCCCTGCCCCCCCAATGGATTTGGTCTTCAATGCTGAATATGCTTGTAGTATTAGATTACACTGTAATCATAAATATCCTTTTTGTAAGTGCTGTATGAGTTGTCTTTCCACAGTTGTAGTCTGTCAATTTACAATACATAGGCAGCCAGCTGCACCTGCATGGAGCCTCCCTTGGAGTCAGTAGCTCATTTTGGGCACAGCAGCATCCTTGTATGTTGTAAATTGCACTTCAGATTCTGTGATGACCATAAGGTTATAAGGTTATAATTTCAACAAGATTATGAAATGGAGTCAAAGGCATGAAGACAGGCTTAAAAAAAGAAGTATAGCTGCTGATGCTGAAGGGAAAACAAGAAAGAAGGTGTTTGTGTGAGAATGAATGGAGAAGTTGAAGCTGCAACCTTCTACTACTTAGATATGTGTTGGGACTGCTTGCACATATTCAGTTTCTTGCTTGCAAGGGTATTTGATAATGAAAGGGAAACTTAAAAGAGCTTTTAGCTTTATGGGAGTTCTCCATAGAATTGTAGAACCTTCCTAGGAGGAAAAAAATTACTTGGAGATTTGTCTTCTGAACATCATATTTATGGTGCAGCCATATTTCATATGTACAAAGTAATAGTTGAGCTTGGTCTGCTTTCACTGTTGTAGTGCTATTGGAATTGGCTGTGGTTTGGCGATTGGAAATTAAAGGACATAGCAGCAGTCATTGACTGAGGGATAAACTTGAGCAAAGAAAGAGAATATAAAGGGAAAAGTAGGAATGAAAGGGCCCACAGAAAGATACAGTGCAGAAGATGCAACTTGTCCTTCAGCTCAACAGTTGAGAGGAACTTGATCAGGAATTGTTAAGAGTTGTGGTTCTCCAT
>VYZW01062684.1:0-10228 GCA_013401315.1 Balaeniceps rex
CTCCTTTTTGACACAAACTGTAGATTTTAGCAGCCCTGGCCCAAAGGAAATTGATTGCTTTTGTTTTAAACAGTATAAAAGGGACGCTATAATGACAGAAATCCTGAACGATTTTTGTTATTGTTTTAATTTGATTTTTCCTTTGGGTATGTCTTGAGAGTGGCAACTTGTGTGAACATTGCACATGACGATTCTTTCGCTGGTTTCTTAACCTCTCTTATAGCCTATGGGATAGTACTGTACATCAATACCTTCATATTAAATTTTTATATGCAATGGAAATAAAAGCATGGGTTGATTCTGCCTAGTTACTGTATTTGATTTTCTTTTACAAGTTTTTTTTTTTACATACATATCATAGTTGTGACATTTTAAGAGAAAGCGTATTGCCAGAATATTAACGTATTTTTGTCATCATACTGTTTTTTGCATAGATAATACAAAATAAATGTGGGGGCAAATCAGAAAAGTCAATCAAATGTGGTATTTCATAAAGAAGTCTAATCCAGAAAGGTGCTATACAGTTATATAGAAAGGTGTTCAATCTCAGTTTTCAGGAAATTTTACCATTTGCTTCAGTGGCAGAAGCAGCTTATCCTAAGATAAAACTTGAGCTTTAAAGGAACTAGGAGACTACAGATTGCCTAGAGGAGCAATACACTGGGATATCATAAAGAAAAAAGAAAGAGCACCATAGTTAAATATTGACCAGACAATCTTGGCTCTAAATGGATGATAAAAAGAAATTGTTTTTTAAAATACAATTAATAAATGACAGCTGTTGCCTTGAAGAAGAAATGTGGTCTTAATGCAGGTCCAGCTCTTGAAGTGGCTTTCAAGCACCTCTCCTTGATCAGAGTGGGGGTTTTGTTGTTTGGGGGGTTGGTTGTTTGCTTAACTGAAAATACTTTCTGATTGAATAAAAAAAAAATTCTATGTCCTTTTTTCCTTAAGTCTCTTAGATCCTTCTTTGGATTTGGGGTTAGTTTGCAAGGAGTAACAACCCTTAGGACTCCTTTTTAATCACACCTTGGTGGCAGAAGAGGCTGGTAAGTGCTGTGCTGGGAAGATGAAGGATGCTGCACTGAGCATGGTGGGGCAGATAAACCAGGTGGTGCCTGTCACTGTTGGCAAGCTCATCCTCGCACATTCCCAGTGGCCCTAATGGGAAAATGGTTTGCATACATTATGGCTATTATCAAGGGAAGAAGGAACCCCAAATTCTTGTTAGTACTATTAAAACCTTTTCAGTAAGGAGCTCAGGTATCACAGTTGTGCACATGGTGAGCCTGAAGCTGGAAGGATTAGCCCACTGCTTCCTACATCCTCTGGCAGCACTTTCTCAGTCTCTGTGCGAGGCAATAATAATGCGTGAGAATAGGCAAGTTTCAGAGCACGGACTGTCGTGGTTTAACCCCAGTTGGCAACTAAGCACCACACAGCCGCTCGCTCACCCTCCCCCTCCCTGGTGGGATGGGGGAGAGAATCGGGAAAAATAAGTAAAACCCGTGGGTTGAGATAAAGGCAGTTTAATAGGACAGCAGAGGGAGAGAAAATAATAATAATACTAATAATACTAACAGGATATATAAAATAAATGATGCACAATGCAATTGCTCACCACCCGCTGACTGATGCCCAGCCAGTCCCCGAGCAGCGATTGCTGCCCCCCAGCCAACTCCCCCCAGTTTATATACTGAGCATGACGTCATATGGTATGGAATAGCCCTTTGGCCAGTTTGGGTCAGCTGTCCTGGCTGTGCCCCCTCCCAGCTTCTTGTGCACCTGGCAGAGCATGGGAAGCTGAAAAAGAAAGTCCTTGACTAGTGTAAGCACTACTTGGCAACAACTAAAACATCAGTGTGTTATCAGCATTCTTCTCCTACTAAATCCAAAACACAGCACTATGCCAGCTACTAGGAAGAAAATTAACTCTATCCCAGCTGAAACCAGGACAAAACCAAAATAGACCCCCTGTTTCACTGCAGCCAGCTGCTGCTATAGGAGCTGAATGTATTTTTGAACTAATGACTCCTTTATTTCCTAGTGAGACAAACAGTCTGAATAGCTGCAGCTTCATTCGCTCAATCTCTCTGCTGCACTGAAAACAAAAGTCACAGCTGCTAGCACACATAGTGTTTACTGGGATAGCCAGCCCAATTTCTCTACCAGCTGGGAGTAATTTTGCATATTTTTTCCAGGAAAAAAAAGCAAAATTTCAAAGATGTTATAAAAACCTTTAGTTAGTTCATTTTAGTGTAGCCTGAAGGGTAAAGAAAATCTCCAGCTTCCTCCTGTCAAACTGGTTGAGAAATCTGCAAAAGTAATAAAGGGGGATAGGAAGTCCAAACAGAAATCTGAGTGATAAATTGGGAGCAAAACCTGGGCAGGGAGAAATATCCTCCAACTAAAATAATCTCATCCCATCAAAGGTGATCCCGTGGCTTGGACATGGACATAGGAGAACTAAGTTTGAGTTTGATTCTGTCTCAGTTCCCCAGGTACAAAGCTGTATTTTTTTCCTTCTCACAAAGCAAATATTTTGAGGTCCTTGGAGTTATTGTGGCAGAAAGAACTATGTATGTATTTAAGATGGACCTTTAGAAAGTAAAAAATTGTTTGATACAATGCAGAGTTTAACACAGCTTTAAAGACTAAAAATGTGTGATCACTATCTCTGCTAAACAAGCCCTTAGCATGGGAGAAGAAGGATGACATCATACCTGGGTAAACAGCCCTTAATGAGAGCAAGAGGGAGAAGATACATGGCGTATGGCCCCAGATAGCATTAACTGTCTAGTGCTGACGAGCTGTGCAGCAGACAGCAAATGCAGATCAGAAACTCAACAGTCACATTGCACAGTTACGTTCAAGCAGTGAACCTCTCACCCCCACCAGCCCTTGTCCTGTCCTCTTCCGGCATCTGTGGAGTTCAGATGCCTACAGTATCAGCATCTCTAATATGCAGCAGAGACCATTGTTTATCTGAAGAAGGCTGGAAAAGAAAATAAAGGTTATGCAGCATGTACTAATCAAAGTACAATTGGCATGTGTGTTGTACATGTGTAGGATGGCCTGTGGCAAACGCCTACGAGCCATCATTACATGGGGATAGACAGAAACAGTTAAAGGTGGCTGTCGTGGTTTAGCCCCAGTCGGCAACCAAGCACCACGCAGCCGCTCGCTCACCCTCCCCCTCCCCGGTGGGATGGGGGAGAGAATCGGAAGGGCAAGAGTAAGAAAACCCACGGGTTGAGATAAGAACAGTTTAATAATTGAAATAAAATAATAATAATAATAGTAATAATAATAATAATGATAATAATAATAATTGTAATGAAAAGGAGAACAAGAGAGACAAACAAAACCCAGGGAAAAGAAAACAAGTGATGCAACCGCTCACCACCCGCCGACCGACACCCAGCCAGTCCCCGAGCAGCGATCGCTGCCCCCCGGCTAACTCCCCTCGGTTTATATACTGAGCATGACATCATATGGTATGGAATAGCCCTTTGGTCAATTTGGATCAACTATCTTGGGCTGTGCCCCCTCCCAACTTCTTGTGCAGCTGGCAGAGCATGGGAAGCTGAAAAAGAAAGTCCTTGACTAGCCTAAGCACTACTTAGCAACAACTAAAACATCAGTGTGTTATCAGCATTCTTCTCCTACTAAATCCAAAACACAGCACTATGCCAGCTACTAGGAAGAAAAGTAACTCTAACCCAGCTGAAACCAGGACAGTGGCTTAAAAACTTCAGTACCTTCTGATAGTTGAAACTCTCCAGAACTAATACTCCAAATCTCTTACAAACTTACTTAAGTAAGTTTTCAAAAACTTGACTGGCTGCAGGGTTGACCAAACTAAGAGCTGTGCATAGCCCGTTGCATTCTCAGACTGTGGTTAATGGTTTACATTGGCTGTCCTGACTGCGGCCAGGGGTAAACTTCCTAAACTGTGGTGGTGTTTGAAGCCTGATACAAAGCCTACTTGATACAAGGGATCACTTGAGTGCAGAGACACTGAGCAGTCCCCCTCTGATGAAAAGAGCAGCACCAGCTCATGTAGAGCTTCCTTTATAATCCAGCTGGCTGTGGACCTCCGCCAGCACCTGGGTTTGTAACAGGGTCCCACATAAAGCAGTTCTTGGTTTTAGGATCTTTGCCGTGGTGTGGAAAGAGAACAGAAGTGCTCTGTGTAGTTTTAAAATTGTATGTATTAATTTATTGCATATACCACAAAGACAAAGCTTTTAGCAAACAAAGAAGCAGCCCTAGCCCTGCTTCAAAGCAATCTTGCTTGCTCTCTTGCTTTCTTTCTTTCTTCTTCTCTCCCATAAGCCAGGATAGTATGTCTCTAATAACCACATGCATCTGGGAATAAAGACTGTGGGACACATTTATCAGGTGAGAGACTATCAAGGAATCAGTGATACGGCGTGTGTGCGATGATGCTGTGCTGATAGCAGCTGCAGAGAAATGTCCCTTACAAAGCTGTGCCTGTAAAAGGGCTAAAGAAATGCTTGAGAAGCAGTAAATGGAAGACTATTTAAACAACCTTTAGTGCTGCTAAGAATCTTATTGGAATCACGGTGTTCAGGTTTGGTAGTGATGCTTAGAGATGCAGTTTGAGGAGAAAAAAAAAACAACAATGAAAAAATAAAATGTTTAACAACCTGGAATCTTGCTGTCTAGCAGGATTCAAGGAATATGACCTATTTATCTTGCCCAAGAGAAGGTAAAGATATGGTTTGATTATATGGGGACAGAAATGTGATAGTCCCTCAGTCCATCCTTTTGTCTAGCAGGCAAAGCCAGCTTCTGGCAAGGGAGCCAAATCACTGGAAGCTGATGTGCAACAAATTCAGGCTGCAGGACAGAGCAGCTGCATCAGCTGGTTTCATTCACTCTTTGTGCTTGCAGGTACCTCACTGGGGACCAGGATCTGGGGAAACGTCACTGTTACAAGTTAGCGATGTGCTGTGTGTGCTGGGAGCCACACACACTGCTTAGTGCCACAGGTCCTTACTTTAAGGGTATTTAATGATATGTGCAATTCACTTTGGTTTAGCTTTGCCTGAGGGAGGTGTTAAGAGATGGAAGGGCTTTTTCTATCACAAGAATTTTCAAACCATAGGGCTGTTTATTGCAAAATAGCAAAGCATTTTCTTTGCAGGCAAAAAGCTTTCTGTCTCTATTTCTAATAACAGTCTCCAGTCTGAGCTGATATTCTCATTTAACCTTCTTCATTGTTCTGCTCCTTCCCCACATGCTTGCAGGAGGGAAAGGACACTGCTGGATTTAGGGGTACTGGCAGGCATGTTCCTCCTAATGCCAGTGTAGGTCCTGGGCTTGTGAGCCATGTGGGGAGGGGAGATGGGGCTGCAGCGCTCCGACCATTGCACTGTGCTGTTCATGGCAGTGGTTATGGCCCTGCGTTAGCGGCACGGCGTTGGCCCTGTTTTCCTCAGCTGAACCAAGACAGCAGGGTGTAATTGCATGTGTGCCTCCCCCCATTTTTTTTAATGAGCACAGCCCTCATCAGCCAGGCTGCCAGTGGGGTGAGGGCATCCAAAAGGGCCAGGCTGGTCTGCTTCTCTCTCTCACCCAAAAATATGTTTGGGATTAGGTTGCCTTCTCCCATCATCAGGTAGCTAAGTTTGACAGGGTTGGTTTACTGTGTTGGTCAACATGACTGTGTCCAGCCAGGGGAGAAGACACCTTTGTCACAGGAAGGGATGGGTGCAGTTCATGGAGGCAGACTCCTGCTTTCTGGTCTTGTGATATGACTAAGCCGTGTGCATGGATGTGTGTGTGCATTTTCATATGTGTGTCTCACTTCCACGTACATCAAATAACTTTGCCCTTGGATGGCCTCACCAGCTACTGGAGCTTGTGCTTCAAGTACCGCTATTTCCCCATCCCTAAGGAACGCAGTTATATCTCTTATTTAGGAGATACAAAGCCTTCTGTGCTTAGTGCTTAGAGACTCCCCACAACCAACAACTGGAGGATGGCCTGGCCCATTCTCCCGGTTTCTCACTCTCCAGGTGACACCATGACAAAATCCCTGCAGGAGGGAGTACTGCGCCGCCAGTGCTGGAGGAAACTCTCTCTGGCCGTTGAGAGAGGAAAGATTTGCAGTTTGTCCAGAGATGTGTCAGAGCACTGTGCTGGGCTGCATGATGATGCATGGTGTGATGGCATCCCACGCTTTCAGGGGCTCCTTCTCAGTGTGAAATGAACACTCACCGTAAGACAACCGCACATTTCTGTGAGTCACAGAGCTTACGAAGCTGGTTTTCTTCTGCTCTGGTGTTTTTTCTGAAGTCATAAGCTCCCGGCTAAGCCTACCCCTGCACGAGTGTGGGTTTTTCTTCTCTAGCTGGCTGTTTATTTTCATGAAACTATTAGGAATTTGGGCCCTTAAATGTGGTAAAATTTGGCTCACAGGTTCAAAAGTTAGAGGACAGCCATGTAGGCAGCTGGTGTTGGTGTGTGGGCTGTGTTTCCTGGTGGCAGGGGGGACAGGGACTCCACTGCTTACAATTAGCAGCTGTCTCCTGGACCCCAGAGGAAAGAGCTGCTTTACTGGAGGTATCATTTCCTTGGCAAGTACTGTCCATTAAAGAAGCACAATGATTCCTGCTGCATCCCAAATACGAAACGAATGGCAGACATCCTTCCCAAGGCAACTTGCTGCTAAGGCAGGGCTGGTGGGGCCATCCCTCCTGGGGGGCTCTGCCTCCCACCCCCCGGCACCAGGTGGCTGCAAGAAGGGGCTCAGTGCCACATGGAGTGGGGAGAGGCGCAGGGCAGTGAGTGCTACCCTCCAAGGTGTCCAGCTGCTGGTGCAATGTTACACTTCCATTTAATTAAACAAGTTAGTGTTTGTATGTAGAAGGAGCATGCTTAGGATACAGTAGGTGTTGGTTGGGTTTTACTTTTTTTTTTTTTTTGCTAGTGTGGCTTTTCAGGAGAAGAGTATCTCTGTAACACCTCCAGTTTTGCTGAAGGTTACTCATGTAAGCCACCCTCAGGTGCAATTAGCTGATGAGATCTCATTGAAACCTATCAAAAATGGTCTGTCCAGGATTGCCTTGAAGTCCAGTATGAAACCTTCAGGGAAACACACAAGTGAGGAAAGGGAAGGGGGAAATGTTTCAAGGAAATTCAGAGAAAAACAGGGGAAAAAAGTATGAAAATGAGGTTATTACCATCTGGCTCAGGGTTTTGACACTTCTTTGCAGAGATGCAACATCCTGCTGTGTCCTCTGATTTCCGCAGTCCCCACTGCTGTAGGCACCTGGGCCTTGGTGTTGAAAAGCCGTGGAGGGGCTGGGGGGGCTGAGGGCAGAGAGGGAGAAACAGGAAGAAACTGAGGAACAAAGCCTCACTCAAGGAATGTCTCAACCACAGATGCTCTGCTGCTCTTGAAAGGATTAAAGAGCTACAAATCTCAACCAAAATAACCCCACAGTGATCTGAGGCTGTTATGTACTGGTGTTTCAGGCTGCACAGTTGCTTGCTCTCTTGCCCGCACAGTGCTGCAGCAGACTTGCCTGGGCTCAGACAGAGTAGTTGCTTGTTGCTAAATGCAGCCTGTAGGTTGGGGTGCCAGCTGCTCTGAAGTCATCGGAAGGATGGGTCCCCGAGAAAACAGCCAGTGTCCTGAGGCTGAAATGCACTCCCAAAAGTCTCCCAGATGGTGCCAGCAGCAGCCACAGCAGGAGGAAAACCTGCCGTGCTCCTGCAGGTTGCCCCAGAGGAGCATCGCTGTCCCCACCGCTCCCTTGCTTGGGGCCAGCTAGAGCTGTACGGAGCAGTCTGTACATTTAAAGGGTCTTTAAATCCTACTTTCCAAAACAGGAGCGGGGCACTACACTGTTCGCAGCGAACTGCAGGCTCTGAGCCACAATGCGAGGCCAGGGCAGACATGATGCTGGGCAGTGTCCCCAGCCAAGCCAGAGGAGCTGTCCTGTGGGAGCTGTAAGACCCAGGCTGTCTCCTAACGCCCTCCTCCAAAGTCAGTCATTAGTATTAATGAATACCATTAGTATTCAGTTTATCCATTAGACTGTCCAAGCTGGAAAAGCCTTCAGCAGCATGACTTGTAACTGAACTGGTCGTGGATTTTTTTTTCCCTGCAGGTAGGCAAGGCATCTCTCAAACTCACACTTTATTAGAAGTGTTTGATAGCATTATCCCTTTTTCCCCACCAAAATTCCCTGTGCAAGCCCCATCTTCATAAATATTAATACCTGCCAGTGCTTCTCACTGGCCCGCAGCTGCTCGGAGACACTAGTAGGGATGCCCTTTTAAAACACATTGTTGCAGATCCCATTCAGCCCTTGTGTCTGATCCAGGTGGCTTTAAACTTCAGGCCTTCTGCTCTGTTGGGTTTGCTGGTCCTGGCACTCCACCAGCCAGGGACAGTGTCGAGGCCCCAGTGCTGTTTTTCCATGGGATGGCTGCAGTGGCAGTGCTGGAGCTCATCTGCTCCAGATGGGCTGTTTGCACAAGCCACCATGTGGGAGGAAGTATGGGTGGCGATGCAGCATGTTTCTCTGGCAGGTTGACAGGCTGGCAAAATCCTCAGGGCTTCATGCTTGGTGAGCGGTGAAAATCACAACCCAGTGCAATGGTGACATTGTGGGGGGTGGCGTGGCGAGCAGGGTGAGGTTTTGGGCTACCTGTGCTCTTGCTTACCCCCAGCCAGCCTTAAAAGCCTGGAGGTTTATTTTTAGATATGTTTGGGCAATTTTCTGCTGCCTCTCTGCAGAGTCCTGCAGCTCTGCTTGTAGTCACATCCCTCCCTGGCAGCAGTAACAGTGGCTTTTTTCCTGGGGAACAGATGTTAGGGTTTGGCTCCTTTTAGCAAAAGTTATCCTCACGGTGGTACCCAAGCTTTCCTCTGCTGTACTGGATTCAGGGAGAAGAGAGACAAAATCCCAGTGCCTCCCCTCCCCTTCCCAGTAGCTACCCAGTAGCAGGCAGCAGGTTCCTGCTGCTTTCTGGGGCAGGTTGTGTGTCTGTGGGAGCCCTCGCTGCAAGGATGCTGCCATCCACACCACGATTCCGGGCTGCACAACCTACTGCCGTGCTGCTGGTGCAGCGCTGAGGAGTGGCTGGGCCGGTCACTGGCTGCTGCAAAGGTATTTTGTGAGTTCATGGCAGATGGAAAATGTTGCTTTGGGCACATATTAATCTCTACACATTCATTTCAGTATAGAGCAGCATATTATTGTGAAAAAATAGAGCAATGGGTGAAAAAAACCCTTTGAAACAGGCTTCATATCCAAAACCCCATATTGCATTTCAGGCATCACTGACAGAGTCACATACAGACCACTCTGCCTCTGATAAATTGAAATTTTCTCTAACAGGGTAGAGTTTTGTGCCTGATTTTAAAAAAGGGGAGGGAAGGGGGATTTAATTGTGGGTCACTGGAAATCCAGTGAATTACTCTGAAAGCATTAGTGAGAGCGGGTATGAATCACTCCTTTCTCCTTCGTGCTGCTTCAGCTGAACAGCTTCATTAATAATACGGTGGGGAAGTGGGGCTCGGTCACATTGTCTTCTGTCACAGACAAAGGGGAGAGCACATCTGCAGATCCGCACAGACGCTCTTACACCACAGCTCTGGAAAGGACAGCTGGGTGTGTAAGAGAAGTAAACAAAATCTGTGCCTCTTGCTGTAGCTAATAGTGGTATGTGAGAAAAGGTGCGTGCACCATCCAAGGTGAAGTGAAGGTTCCCCAGGAGGAGGAAACAAACACAACAGAAAACACAACCTTGACATCTGCAGCAAGGCTCATACAGCAACATAACCGTGCTTGTTTGAGGAGAGGGAAGAGCAGGGCCTCCTGATTTCTGCACTACCTCAGTCAAAGTCTCTGAGGATCCCTTAATTAACAGCTAAAAAAGCCTGAGTTTGTTCATGAAGCGGGTTACAGCAAGACGAAGGACTGCCCGGTGCCCTGCGACCTCCCAGGCCTGCTCTGCGAAGGTGCCCAGCTCCGCTGCTTGCCTGGCCTCCACCTCCCACCTGGGCATCTCCTGGGGAGGGCTGACAGATGGAGGAGAGTGATGCGGGGGGGCGTAGTCCTGGCTGAGAAATTATTTCCCAGTGAGCATCCGAGCACAGAGGGTGATGGTGGACAGAGGGATGCTGGGAGTGCCCTTAGGGTAGGGGGGTGTCGTGGTTTAGCCCCACTCGGCAACTAAGCAC
>VYZW01062739.1:0-50553 GCA_013401315.1 Balaeniceps rex
TCTTTTCCAACCAAATGATTCTATGATTCTATGATAACTGTCAGCCTGTAGCACATCAGGATACAAGTCCTAACCCTATGCACTCAATTTATAGTCTACTTTGCAGAATTAAGGTGGTCCAGCCAAAAGAGTACAAAAAAAACCCAAACCAAAACAAACCCCCCTTGGTTCTAACATGCATTTGCTAACAAGAGGAGACATGAGAAGAAAAACAAGTCCTAAAAAAATCTCAGCTCTTCACTTGGGCTCACACAGTGTGCACCAGATACCTTTATATCTTTGTTGAAAGAAAAAAAAGCAGCTCTGAGAGGGCACAAGCAGCTGAGAATTGCCCTTTCAAGCCAGTCAATGATGAAAATCAAACCCTGATTCAGTACACTAAGTCCCTAGGTTTAAAGGGTGGACAGAAGTGCCAGACACATCCAGTGACAGCTTGTAGAACATGGCCAGCAACCACCTTTCACAATTTCTACATTATCTCAAAATTCATCATCTGGCTGATAGGTTTGTTTATTATTATGGGAACAGCATGTCCTGATTTAAACAGATGTCATCTCTTCAAACCCATGTGCTGTGAACTTTGCAAGGACTTGGAAGGATAACTGAATACACAATAGAGAGCGCCAGGAAATTACACAGGAGTCCAAATAACTGAAAACAGATCCAAACTTTCTCCTGGTAAATAAATGTCATTACAGAGTTTTACAAGGTGCTTTTTGATTGTCACATGAAATTTAGACTATCTAAATGCAGATATTTATTTATTTATTTATTAAACAAGATAAATACTTTTAAATTGGTCATCTGGTCATAGAAGAACCTACCAGATTTATCCATACTTAGAAAACCTGATTCATCACTGCATTTTTCCACTTATATGTGTGTGGCTGCTAATACTGTTTTTGTTATGCAAGAATTATAAATATTCTCACTTAGAACTAATGATTTAATTTCGATGCACCAGCAAGATATGAATAGCTCAAGGTTTTCCCTGTGTGCAAGGAGCAGTAGCCACGCAGAAGGTTAATTACCCAGGTCTGGAAGATAAGTGGTTTTGATGAGGGGTAGCCCATTATGGCAGGGACTGTGAGGCTCCCGTGAGCTCACAGTAAAAGCATAATTTCAAAATAGGTGCACAGTTGTGGCTGTGGAAGGAAGAGTTGTGTGTGCAACAGGAGGCTTATTAGGTGATTGGTTTTTTTTTTTAATCTGATATATAACACAGAGGTATCACAGCCCTAGCCCAGCATCTTTTTAAGATCTGACAAAAGCACCCAAAGCTACGACGTCTTCATTTTTCTTCCATGGTGCTTTGGGTGCCATATTATTGAAGTCCCAGCTACTTACCACTATTCAAGTCCTGTGCAAGTGTATTTTCCAAAAGAGCCTCAAATTGATGGGGGAAGGTGGGGACATAAGTACTTAGAGTCTCAAAACCACCTTGTGGACAATTACCATGCTAAGTTCCGATCAAGTAGTTTTCTAAAAATGTTTCAATAAATTAAGGTGGTAATTAATAACAGATGCCTGCTATTTTTAAACTCAGAACAACTCCAAAATGAAAGTTTTTTGCCCAGCAATCAGATGCCATTAAAAACCAAACCAAACCAAAACAAAACAAAAACAAAAACAAAAAAAAAGACAGGCCCAGGCAGGGCAAGCAAGCTGAACGGTGACAGCTTGTTGGGTTTCTGAAATAAGGAAAGGACTAATGTACAACCACCACAGCAGGCAGGACACCAAGCAAGCAATACATGACGTTTGGCACACGTTGTGATAGCCGTGCTGTGCTTAGACCATAATCCCATTTTCCTGACCCAGAAGTGACCCCTCTACCCTGCAGCCCTGCAGATGAGAAGCCCATGAGGACATAAAGCATTGAAAGCGAACACTAAAAATGGGGTCTTTAGACCAAATACTCACCAGTGCCAGTTCTCTCTTTCCCTCTCTCCTGCATTTGCCTGTGCTCTCAAATTGCCTCATCTGGAGAGCCATTTTCACCCCTTTTTGCCCAAATTTCTGTATTAATGACTCAAGCTCAGCGAGGGGCACTCTCAGGGTGAAAGGGAGAAAAAGAAATGTTTACACAGTGATCTGGGTCCAGTTGTTGTGAATTTAGGCTCTAAGCACATATATAGACAAACACCCCTTTCTTCCTGTTCTGGGCTCACTCGAGGTGATCAAAATCATTTCTCCAAGTGGAGGTTGGAAAGGGTGGGTGAGACTTGGAGGACTATTACCATTAAAAATCCTGCAAATTTCCCAGATCCCCAAAGTCCTTAGAGGAACAGTCTCTGCCTACAAATGAGACAGAGAGGACAGGCACACAACACTTGGGAAGGGCTGGAAATTGCCAGGAGCTTCACCCACACGCTCTTTTGGAGACCTACCACACCAGCACTTGTTCAGCCCTCTCCCTCTGCTGAGGGCCCAGGGCTTTCCCTGCTCTCCCACCACCATCCCTTAATCAAGAAGCCTGTTCCATGGAAGAACCTCAAACCTCAGTCTCTTCGTTTGTGTACTGGTGATTAACAAGACCAGTTTCTACTTAGACAATACTTATGACATGCCTCAGTTCTTTAATATATCAAGCTAGGGCTGAGACATGCACCTGAAGCTTTTGGTTTATTTGGTTTTCTTTTTCTTCCCTTTTCCACCTTTTGAAGCTTGTGAGCTCCACAGACCAAGGGGAAAGCAATGCCATGGGGCATTACCAGCACAAAGCCATCAGGCAGAGCAGCGCTGCTGCTTTATATGTAAGAGGAGGAGCTTGCTCTACTCCGAAGAGCACAACCCCGCTGCCAGCTAACCAGGCTCCTTAGCCAGTTTGTTATGATGCTGATGTCCAAAGATATTTATATTTCCCATTTGTCAGCAGCCTTATGTGTGCCCCCATCATTTGTAGCACAATTTGCTATGAGGTTTGCAGCACTGGGATATGCAGACCTTTACTTACAAAGAATAACAGCATAAATCTCCTTTAACGGGCTCCTAAGTGACTAACAGATATCTGTGTGCAGCTATTTAAAGGACAAGCCCTACTGGGACAGGAATGGGCACAATTCCATTGCCCTTGATGGCTCTTAACCAAGAAGCCCTTTCCAACCACCTATTTGTGCTGCATTCGTGCTTTCTTGTCCCCTTTATTAGCTCTGCTACATCCTCTACAGGCCTTCAGCTGATCATTCAGATCAACTAAAAACCAAAAACTCCTCTCAGCATTTGCACTCCAGATCTCCATGTTAAATTTATAAATTAAATTAGTTTAATCTATGTTCAGACTTCATTGTATTTCATTTTTGGTAACAGCAGAAGCTATCCAAGACAGCATGTGTTGAATGGCTTTGTTCCCATCCACACCTTCCCTAGATATGATAAATTCAAGGGAGAAGCACAATGATTTGGGCCAGTTCTTGGTGCAGAAGTCACAAGGACAGCAGCAATAGGAAGGTGCCAAGTTGACCAAACCACGATACTAATTCATCCCTGGTCACCGTCAAGTGAAATACTGCACCACCGCCAGCTCCTCCTGCCATTTTCTGGTAGGCGCTTTACAAACATATGCTGAGTTTTTGGCACATTTTCTTTTGTATCTCTCCTCTTCCATGGCAGAAGTGCAGAGGAATCATCTAACCCCCAGTGCCCGGCAAGCCAACCCCACGGATGGGGCAGACTGACGGCCGTTTCCATGAACGAGATCTAGTAATTGTGGCAAAAACTCCAAACTAAACCACAAGATTAAAGCTGGATGCACTTCACATTTAGTTACACTCAAGACATGGGAGCTGGGTAGTTGCAGTGACTGAAGATTTCAAGATAATAAACCTCTGGTTTTTGGGAAGCAACATTTCTATAATGAATTGTTAGCAATTAAGCTGTTCTGTCAAAATAAAACTGTCTTAATCTTTCAGAGAGAATGCTGGGCTATTTAACTTATAATTGATTAACAGCTTTCTAATGAGAGGATTAAAGTACACAGTAGATAACTCAAATGATTGACAGCTCTGCTTTACCAGCCTAAAACAAGATGCCTCCTACCACATGCCAATTAAACGATTAAGTATTGTTTACTGGGACTGGGAGGATTACAAGACAGTAGGTGGATTTATTAGCAGAGAAAGGAAAAACACTCCCACACAGAAGAAAAAGATTCTTTTGACTGACTAACAGCCATGCCCCTGCAAAGCATGACTAGAGCTAGCTGAATTATTCACTGTCAGAAGGTTACACCCCAGCCCTTTTCCCTTTTTTCAGACCATTTGCCAGTTTATCCAGATGTCTCCAAAGTGCTCATCCTTTCAAGGTGTGCTATCCAGACCGTTTGCTGAGTTTATCATATAGATAGTTGTAAACCCAGCTGCTTGATATTATCGATGGGAAGACTGTGGACTTAACTTACATTAGAGCCAGAATCTCACTTCTCTGGGGCAGGAGATCAAGACATCTTTTAAAGAGCAAGAGTTGCTTCATTAGCACTCTCTTAGTACACGTAGGCACTGAATCAAATCACCTGGATACAAGCACCTGAACATGGCAGGAACAATAATCTGTTTTACATCTTGCACCAAGAACATCCAATTTTACATGAATTAACGATTTATGCTGAGGAGCTTTGGAAGGAAGGGGAGGAGGGAGAAGCTCTTGAATTCACAAGATCAGGCTCCATAGCTACTGTGTCTGAACCAGCCACGTTGCATTAACACAATATGTGCCATTTTTTACCAGGCTGGCGGGGCGGGGGCGGGGGCAGAAATCAAGATGCTGAAAAGCTTTCCAAATTTATGACTTCTTGACTGTAGGGAGCTGCACATTAAGTGAGACAATTCTTTAAGCTTACAATCCCTGCTTTGTCTTTTAGGTGACCCTTTAATCATCTGATCTCTGGATGGCAAAAGTTAAATGAGATGTTCTAGTTAAACTAGATGGCAAGAGCTGAAGTTTTCCTCAGATTCCACCCCTCCATGTCTGTAAGGCTCCTGCACAGGTCTATAAGAGTGGCTTTAGCATAGCTGAGGAAAGCAAGAGTTGGCAGTTCTGAGTAAAGCTGCCAGTGCCCCTGCCCTGGGAGCTCTCTCCCCCTGCATGCCACTGGCACACAGTGCTGGTGATGATTTGTCTCAGCTGGTTGATTAAAAAGAGCAAAGTCCCTGCCAGACAAAAACCTCTGCAGGTGTGGAGACAGCAGAAGCTTGTTAACAGAGTAAAATATTTTGGGAACCTGTGAGTTTGTTTTCAGCAGCCTGTCCAGGGCTCAGGGCCCCTTCCTGGGATTATGACAAACATCTAAACATGTAAGATTTTCATTTTTCGGTGGAGGGCTGTGTACGGCACACAGGCCACCTGCAGCGAGACATGCAAGTGGCAGGCTGATGCTTCCACTGTTCCTTGGAGCTGTACCAGGTTAAGGTATGAAGAGACTGAATTTCAACGAATCAATAAATTAAAGGCCAGGATGTCAAAGAGAAAATTGTGAAAAAGAGATCCCTAGGGATATTAAATACAAAGATATTACCTCTGGCTGTGGAAACCTCTGAGCCACAGTTTGTGGGGAGGCTGAACCAAGGGAAATATCCTGCAGCAGCTGCTGTGAGCTGCAGGATGCTGGAGGGGCAGCTGTGGGAAGCCATGACCCCAAAAGGCTGCAGAGGAACATACTGAGCTAATTATGAAGAGTGGCAAACTCTGTTATCAAGAGTTAAGCAAATATGAATGGCTGGTGAAGCTGGCCACCACGACTGGCAGATGCTGCCTCAAGAAAAAAAGCAGCATCTGGAACAATGCAGGGAAAGGCACTGCGGGACATACAGTCCTTCAAGAAGACAGCCCCAAGATCACAGAAACAACCCTACTCAGTGGGACTGAAAAGCAGCCTCGCTGAGATTGACACATGCTCAGCCACCTCACCTTGCAGGAACCAACATGGGGATAGAGCTGCCACTTAAATCCAGACTACTTGCGACAGCCTGTCATCCAGGTCATAAAAAGGAAAAGGCAGAGTCATGTTTGCCTGGCAGCATTAGTCCCATGGAGAGCACCATGTTTTGTTGTCCAAACAATGTAATTGTAGGTCACCTGCATTGCAAGCAATAAGTGTGGAAGCAGAGGTGGGGGTAACTCTTTCTTCAGAGAACATTTGGCCTTTATTAACAGAGCCAGCTGTCCCCCCTTGCAGTGCCCTTCCAGGGTTAGGAAGAGGCAGGACAAATTTCAGAAGAGCAATTGCAGCCAGCAGCCTCATTGGGGCTCAGGGGGGCACCTTTTCTGCCTGCGCTCAGAGCCTCTGGTCTCCTCACCCCCCTGCAAGCCCAGCGCTCAGACCTGATGCACCCCTGGCAGTGACAGCTCTTGCCCTTAGCAGTTCAAATTCCTGCCCAACACCATCTTTGACAACGAACCACCAGTTTAACCACCAGATATCAGTCTAGGGCTTGTCCTGCTGGTGCTTATTCATACCACCCCAAGCTTATCATGGGTCCTGACACATTAGCCCATCACCCTTACACCCAATGCATTAACAGCTACCAGGTGGCAGATGTGTCGCTGGCAATCCACACACATTTTAACATTTTGTGACCTAGACAAGAGCAGCTCCAGTTCTTCTGATCCGTGCAAGCATCCCTGTTTGAGTTTGAATTGGGATATTACTGGTTAACATAGAATAAGATGTTCAGGCAAACAGCATCCAGGGGAATGCCTGCAAAGAGCTGAACACCTTTTCATGTCTGCACAGCACGGCCAACCAAAGAGACCACTCATTCATGAGCAATGCTCCCCATAGGCATTATGTTACGGGGTACCTGGCCCCCAGGAGGATAGGTCTGCTGGGCAGGACAGCAGCTCCATGGAGAGGCTGCCCAGGGTGGCTGATGGACACCCTGAGGTCAGCTCTGGGGTATTAATCTCTCCTTCTTTGCTCAAATCCAGGCTGCCTCTGGTCTGATGAGCAAGACAAGAAAATGCTTAAGTGTCACACTGTACCGGAGCGACTCGCTGTCTTCTGTCTGCATGCAGTGGAGTGATCCTGTCTGTTATCCGCATGGATCACTTGCTCAAGCCTTACAAAGGGAGAAGACCATGGAGGAGCTGGGCAGATTTTTCCCAGGGTGAGGTGCAGAGGTAAAAGCAACAGGTTTGCTCTTGTTGATGGAAGCACCTTGTTTGGCATTTACCTGTTATTCATGCTAAAACACTGAAGGAGTGTTTGCCCGTCATTAGTAACAGAGTATAAGGTTGCAAAAACAGAAGCTTTGGATGGGTTTCAACAACAGCAAGGGAACTGGTCAGCAAAAGTCACCAGCTTTCCAAAGGTATATCTTTCTTCTCAGAGACCCATCACCAGAGCACACCAAGCATGTCCAAAGGCTCATCATTTCCCCAAGTTATCACCCACGCCACAAAACACAGATTCATGGCTTGCCACTGGCATCTGCCTAATATACCAAGAGAGCTGTCCCTGTGGCTAGAGCTGCACTAAAATTTAACCCCCATGACCTTGTGACATGGTAAAACCACCAAAATGTCAGCTTTTCCCTCTTGGCTGGGTTGGAAAGACATGTCTGTCTGCCCCTGGTAGGCAGCAGCTCCTTCCATTGTGCTGGGGTAAGTGGGGAATACCAAAGCTTCAAGAGCAACTTCTGAGCTGCTCCACTCACCCATCCTAGAAAAGCCTTAATATTGGCACAACAGCCAAGACAAGATTTTGTGCTTTGAGTTCTGATTCTTCAGCCCCATCACAGCTGTTATAAATTTAATTGAGACTTAAAACAAAAGCACAGCATCATTTGGCAGAGCTCAAAAAGCAGTCACTGGAAATAACTATGTCAAGACCAGTACATTAAAGTGCATCCTTTCAAGCTTTGCTCAGCAGAGTAACATTCGTTATTGAAAAGAAGAATCACTGCTTCTGGTTTCAGCTGCCCTATCACAGAGGCTGTAATGGAAACTGGAAGTTGGCTGCAGCAGGAGGGAGGCTAAACACAGGCTTAGCAAGGAACAGTTTCACAGGTTGAAGTTTGGAGCAGCATTTTCAACTTCAAACTGAGATGGGAATAACTAAGCACAGATTTTAGCCCCGTATCTGCATATCATTAGACTCTCCTGATGGAGAGCAAGTGGCAGGTAAGACTTCATTACAAGCTGGCAACCCCAGCACTCAGCTCCATGGGGGCAGGCACGCGAGCCAGCAGAAAGCAAGCAGGCAGCATCTCTCAGAGGCAGCATCTAATATTTCGTCAGACAATACCTACGGGTCTCCAATTATGCAACAATTAAGTGCTCAGGAGGCTGTGATGTACGACAGTCTGGGTGTCAAGAGCACAAATTCATTTTTCCCCTCTAAGCGGCACTTAGAGAGCTCTCCCCCCACACCAGCCCCCCCAGCACTCCCCTTCCATTGCACAACTGCTCAGCTTATCCAAGTAACAAATTTCAATGTCTTATTACCGTGTCAGTTGTTATAACCAAATGCCGACGATAACAGGGCATTTACTGCTTATACGCCAGCCAGTTCACAGTATCTTTCACTGCTTTCACTGCTAGGGGCAGTGATCATGCCTACAAGCTCTTACAGAAACTGGGTATCTCCCTTTCAAATCAGGTAGGGAAAAAGCAAACTCTCCCCTGTGCTCCTCTGCACAACCCTGCCACATGTTCCTCTGCAAACACACACTGGTTTGATTCATATTTAATTTTCTTGTTGTACAACACGGAAAGAATAGAGACCAGCTCTTGGGATTTTGGCTAGGAGCCAAAATTAAACTGCCCTTCAGGGTGGAGAGACGTCCTGGGATTGGACTCCATTGCTATGTTTTCCCATAACTACGTTATGTCACAGCAGAACAGCTCTCTCCTTTCAGGATGCCAAGTCATTTAATGAAGACACCTCCGTGTTATTCCCCATCTAAGGACAAGACTAGGCTTCAGTGAAGCTGTTCAGCTTTCTACAGGCACAGACTGAAAACACACATCAATACATGTTGCTCCTCGATACGTATGTTCCAGTCCTTCAGGAACCAAACCACTAATACTCAAAGATTAGGTCTCTTGCGAAGCTATTCCAAGATTACCAGGAGGTGGATCCTCACTTACCACTTAGCTGTGATCTTTTTTTTATGTTCTTTTTTGTAAAGTTGCCCCAAACCTGGCAGATCTTGCCGTGCTGACTTGCACACTGGTATCACATCTGCTCTAAAAATATATCTCAGCCAAAGAAACAACAAAACCTTTCTTGAGGCTTAAACAGCACCAGCATCAGACCCAGTAAACTGAACGGCATTTAAACAGTTAGATGTTACTATCTGGGAAAATGGTAATTTGACAAAAGTTCAATCAAAAAAAAGTGAAATATGAATGTACAGACTTACCATTTTTGTCAGCTCTTCTGAAAATCTAGAATTGAAAGAGAGAGAGAAACATTTTTACTACGTTGTTCAACTTGAAAGGTTTTTTGTTTCAGTGGCCCTTAGCACCAGGGCCATGTTTGACGCCACGCACCGCGCAGGGCCACGCACTCTAGCCCCCGAAGAGCCAGTTCAGGTGCTTTACTGAGCTCACCCTTCCCAGGACCCAGCCCATCACCCCCAGACCCACACAATGGACAGCCAACTGCAGGAGAGAGTATCAACAAGTTTGGCTTTGGAATAACCAGTGGAAAAGGAGCTAACTAGCAAAATAAAGATAACACAAAATGCTTCCAGCAGTTCATTTATTTCCCATCTCCCTTGCAGAAGAAAGCCAAAAACATGGATCCAACACAAGAAAAAAAAACCATTAAAAACAAAATTACAACTGTGCAGCCAGCCCAGCCAATTTCTCTAGCGTCAGTAGTATCTTTTAAAATAAGTTTCACAGTTCTGCACTTTTGAAACAAATTATTTACAATATTTTTTTTTAAAAAGCAAGTTTCCTGCATGGGAAGGAGACTATATTTAGACTTAAAACTACAGTATGGAGGAACACGCCACAGAGAGAAATCAGATAGCCCTTTCAGAAGAAAAAAAAAAAAAAGAATCGCAATAATGTGTAGTACAGTAGAATTTACCAGGGAGAAAGGCAGCAGAAGCAAGTGCTATTTTTCTGACTAGTCTTATCTTAGGAATAGTCCCCTGACACAACACAATTAATAGCAAAAAGCTTATGCAAGGGCTGAAATCTTATAGGTTACTGCCAAAAATGGCTGCTAGCAGGGGTTTGGCCATAAATTACCAAAGAATTAACATGCTCATAAACTGGGCAGAAAAGGGAAAACACTCTCATCGCCTCTTCAGACCTGACCCTATTAATTTGAGCAAGAGCAGAGATTTTGCCTGTACAAAGAAATTTCCCTGTGGAGGGAATAAAAGCACCAGCAGGACAGATCAGAGTCAGCCGTAAAACGGAATCGCTTTTTTTCTGGGTCATAAAATCATTACAAAAGAAATATCAGAAGAGAAACTGCTGCACAAAACAAGACACCCAAGAGACAAATTGAATTGCAGAATATGCTATTTAAGTGAATATGGCTTAATTAAGGAACATTAATCATTCTTTTGCCCAAAGTTCTTCCTAGGCTACATAGGGCAAAGTCAAAGCTGGACTTTCTGGCATACTTCAGCAGAGGCAAACACCCTCTGCTTAAGTCAAACCTAAATGGTGGGACTCACAGAGTCCTAGCTTCCAGAGACGGTCATAAAAACCCTGCAAGGATTACAGCTTGTGACCACTCAAAAACTGTTTACTTCTCGGGCTGACCTTCATGTTTTTAGAGCAATTAGAAGTTTGGGGGAAAAATCCTATCTGTCTCCATACTTATGGACTTCTTTGAGGTTAAATATGGGTTTTGAAGGACTGGCCAGTCATGGCTTGTCTATGGGAAGTAAGAATAAAGCCAGCCAGGACAAGCAGGACCCCAGCCAGCCCCATGGCTTCGGCACACATCACCCAGCCATGTGCAATCTGCCCTGCCCAGAGTATGAAATATTCCTCTTTTCCTGGCTTGGACACCCCAGCTCCTCACTCCCCATGAGCACCTCCAGATGAGGCACTTTTCTTTCTAGATGCTGATTATTTCTGGTTTGTTTTTTTTTGTTTCATCGCCACATCTTTCTATTACTGTTCCCACTGCTTTGAAACAAAGACATTACATCAAGTCTAACACAGAAGCAGCAATGTCTATTTTAAGGTCCTGTGGGAGATCACCACCCCACTAAGCACAACTGTCAGAGGGAGAACAGGAAGGCAAAAACAATAGGTAAAATGCAGCTTGAAGTGGGAGAAAGGCTCAATCTGCAGCGCTCTGCTCTGTGGAGCCACCAACCTTGCAATGAACTCTCAGAGCAAGAGGGGGGAAAAAAAATTAAGAAATGGAAGAAATGCTAAGAAATGGAAGTATTTATGTCCAGCTTCACTAGTCAACTTTGTAGGGCTTTAACTCCCCCAGATACTTCTAGAAAGTATGGCTATTTGTAAATGAACAGGTTGATGGAAGATCACATCAGCTCTGTTACCTACCAAGATTTATTCAACAGGACCAAGCTGTTTAGTTTTTATTGCTAATGAGCAAGATTTATTCTTCCAACTTAATTGGACCACCTAAAATTTGCACACACAAAAAAATTTAAAACAGGACACCCGGAGGGAAAGCAATTTAAGATAAAGTCATCTGTCAACACAGGCAGGTAGTACATCAAGGCATGAACACTGGAATGAGCATCAGGAGGCTGGTAAAGACATAATATACTCTGTGATAGCTTGGTAATGCTGCCAAAAATGTTGTCTCTATGAAGACCCAGCATTTACACTCTAGCTCAGCAAACAACAGTGCCCTCCCACACACAATCTGAAGATGCCCTCCGTGCATGTCTTGAATTAGTTGTTCTGCTGCGGGAAGGATGTGGTGCACTTTTGGTAAGGGAAAGGTGTAAGATCTGATGATGGAAGGGAAACTGCAGCCCCTCACACCTCCCCTGCGGACCAGCAGGGCAAACCCCCGAGGGCAGCTCAGTGCCGGGCTCCCAGGGAGCTCGGAGCCCGGGGAAAGGAAAGCTCCAACCAGCTCCAGGAAGAAGGGAATATAAGCAAGGATGCTGCATCATCTCCAACACAGAGGCTGCAAATCCGGTCCACCTCGCAGTCGCTCTCTGCAGGCTTGCAGTAACTCCATTGGTGCTATTCTCACTCAGCAGCAAAGTCGCTCAGACTTAGTCAAGGCAGCAGCCCTGGAGGTCAGCAAGAGTGGAGGCGATGAAATATTGATGGAGAAATGCCCTGTCCTGCCAGGCCCTCAGCAGCGATTGGCTTCCTGCATCTCCACCCCAGCTGAGGGCCGTCCCCAGTGGCCAAGGACTTCATGAAACAGGAGCGGCAGCGCCGCACAGCCTGACCTGGGATGCTCTTTCTGCTCCATCACCCGCAGCTCTCCAACCGTCATAGCAACGAGCTGCTTTCACATGGTAAATGAGAAATTATCCAGTCCAAAAAGTACTGCAGCAACCATCTCCCCCATCAGCTATGCTTTAAACCTATTAAGCAAGTCTCCTGAAGCACAGGCTAAGTTGCATGGTGAGTCCACAGGATGCCCGCAGTATGGGCCAGATTAACCCATTTTGTAGGATTTACACACGCAACGCATGCAGTTTGCTGTCTGCAGCACACTTATTCCATTTACCAGGTGTTTAGGTGAATATAACCTCTATTTTATTTAGAGCGAGGAACCTCTGTCAAGATTTCCAATAGCTTTTTTTAAAATGTATGTTTTTGCTGTACTCTCAAATGGCTACTACAGATATTTGGTTGGCAGAAGTAAGCAATTCAAAACACTAGTGGTAATAATAAACTTGAAAAAAATTGATGGTTTCAAATGTAAACATTCAGCTCTGCCTTCTCAAAGCTCCTGGATGAGAATGTGTGACACTGGAGGCTGCTTAATGGAGGTTTTCTCGGCAATTTTATTAAATTCACACAAGCACTCCCCTAACAAGCCCAAGAATTATTATAGGGTTTGTAGAGTTTATTATCCCTTCAGCAGGTTAATATGATGTTGATTTCAAATAGAGCACAACAGAGCTAGAATTTTGTTTTCCATCATAATCTGGGTGCAGAATCGAAGACAAACAAAATCTAAGTCTCCTGGGTGAGGAAAGCCTATGAATGAGAAAGCATCCAGATACACAGATATACATAAAAACCCGATTAATCTGTTCACTGTGTTCCTACATTCCTGTTGTTCCTTTCTGTTCCTCTGCCTACAAGTCTCAACACCTCATTTGGAGCTGAGACAAGGTTTTTTATCAGGTATGGCCTTTAGCTCTCTAACCCAAGGTACCGGTAGGAATTTCCTCTCCTGTAGCCTATGTTGCTCTTTCCAGTACTAATGCAAGAAAATAATGACCTGAAACTTTGTCACTTTGGACTACATCATTAGCATTATCTAATCTTAGCTAACGACCTTTCCCCATGCAGGAGAAAGGTTTGATTTTGGTGTTTCAGTAAGAAATATGCCATTGGTGTGGAAATATCATGCCATCTGGAGTGGCTCCCCCTCCAAAGCAAGGCTGCCACAGAGCTCCAGGTCTCATGGCATCTTTCCCACTCCAAATCAGATCTCCTTTTTTTTTGTTTCTCCCCAAGAGAAGAGCAGTTAACACCATACCCTAGCCTCTCCTTTCACTCTTACCTTCTCCTTAGACTTTACCTAGCTGTCCTAAATAAAAGTTGCACGAGACAGGCAAGAGTTGCATTAGATGTGACCACATTCACAGCACTGGAAGTTACTTTTCCATGAACACCAGCCCTGGGTACAGCTCCATTTCAAGCACCTGCTTACAAAGCCCTGAAGAACAGAAGAGAAAGAATTAACTTTTCTGTGTGATTACGTACTTTGCAGTGGGCAACCCCCGAATGCACAGAGCCCAGCCAGCCCCTGCCCCTGCTTTCCAGTCGTGCCCTGCCGGCATGACTTGAAAACAAAGCTTTTCGAGCTTTCCTGTTTCACTTGGAGAAGTGAGAAGCTATATGAGGACACAAGAAGGGGAATGAATCAACCTTAAAAAAAAAAGCAGAAGGAAAAAGGTCAAAGCAAAAGGGGATTGAGAAGGGATTCCTATGGCTGTGATAGCTTTGCTAGTTAGGGCTGCACTGGAAATTGCATCATTGACAAAACAGTTGGAAAACTGTGCCAGTTCTCGGATCTACATTTGGAAATGTACCCTTGGCACAAACCAAATTCTCTGTATCTTCTATCCAAACACTTCACCTAATCCTATGGAGCTGAAGTGCAAATCAGATTTGGCCACGTAAGAGAGGGCGCCAGAGGAGCCATAAGCAGGAGAGCTGGGTTTGAAATGGTCTTTCTGACCCTGCTGAAGAAGGAAAGAGGCAGATAAGGGTCAAAAGTAGTTTTCAGCAAAAGACAGAGCAGATCAAACAAAAAGCTTCATCTGACCTGAAATGAATGGCACTGCTTTCTTCAGGGGCATTTAAAATAAAGCCAAAAAGCAATGAATTTACTCACTATTGGCAAAGCACACAGCCCTGCCGTGGGGATGCTCACCCATACCCAAGGCTTACCCTTATTTTAGATGCCAAGCAGGAAACGAATTCTTTCAATGGGCTCTCCCTGGTGTAAACCAGACAGGACACCTCTGCCTGCAGCCACTGTGGCTGACCAGGTCTTGCACTTGCTGGAGTTCACACTCCTGCTGTCAATGCAGGTTTTTGACAGTGACATGAAGGCAGAATCGGTGAGTAAGGACAGTCGGTAAGTCAGCACTGAAGTACTCCCAGACAGAGCAATAACTGTCTAGACATTTCCCACGCCTTGGGAGCCATCCACCTCAGCTCTGTATTGCATGTGGACTCATTCACACTCAGCAAATACGATCTGATATAGGCTTACCCCCCCACACACACTATATTCTCCCTTTCGTAAGTCTTGTGATATTTGCGGATTTGTTCTGGACTGGAAATGCCACCATCACCACATGTGGATTTGAGCAGCACTGTGACAGTTTCAGCTTCCTTTTAATAAAGGGGGTTTGTCCTCATGGATGCAGACAGAAGCTCAGAGCCTTTGGAGGGCATCTTCAGGCAGCCCAGAGTGCAGACAGAGAAAGTAGCGTTACCATGATCTCGTATGATAAGCTGTGGATAGACACTAGTTATCTACAGCAGATTACACATGCTGCCAACCCTGAGCACATGAGTCTTGCAGATGGAGCAGCCGTGTGTGATCCAGGCCCATGGAGCAAACACCCAGAGGCAAACACTGAGGCCGAGCGCAGGACGAGTACTTTGCTCAATGCCTACCCCTTACGCTGATTTGACTGACGTAGTAACAGCTGACCATTAAATGCAAAGTGATGTTTTCCAGGTTCCTAGAGTGACATATCACCTCCGCTTGATCTACTACCTCCGCTGAAGAGCATCTTTTGCTCCCTAGTTTTACTTGCTGCCTATTTTAGGCAATGCTTAGGACTTAAATATCTTCTTCATTAACTAATCCCTTTGTACAAATTATCTGCCATGTTAGCCATTTTTTACACTCGGAAACCTATGATTTTGAGCTGAACTAGTAAACATTATTTGACCTTTTTAATTGTTTACCTAAAATGACACAACCAAAATAAAAGAAAAATATGAAAACAGCCCTAAGTTAAGATTCATCCTCCAATTGGCAGTAGTCAGGCTGATGGAGAAAGACATCTAACCCCCTTCTTGTATTTCATTCTTCCTCAGCCTTCAGTTTTGCACCACAACACCACAGTTTTGTTTCTTTGGTGGAAAGGGTGTAGGGAACTTCGTACTGACCCACCAGCCACCCTCATGGTCTGGAGGAGTCAAAACAAGCGTGTTGAGGATGGTTGAGCCAAAAGAAATCCAGAACAGAAGAGGAAGAAAAAGTGACTAAGGTACCATTAGTGTCAGAGCCATCTTATCTAATTTGTAGCCAAACCCAAGCTTAACCCTCCTTCCCCAGCCCCCGATGAACTGCCTACATAGCACACCAGCTCATGCGAACGTGTTAGTTAAATGTAAAATTTTACAGGTCTTTTACTTCATCCCCACCCACTGAGGAGCCACACTGCTGGGAGTCGCTGCTTCCCCAGCACATCCACATAACGCAAGAATGTGAATGAGTTAATTGGAAAATATGTTCTCATCCCTGAGGATTCAGTGGGACCTTTGTTACTTTCCTGCTAATGTGTGAAAATTAACCTAAATGTGTGTTCCTGTGTTTAACCTGTTTGGATGAAAGGGGGGGGTCTCACAGTGCGCTTGAAGAGCCTGTTACAGTGAAGCCACAGCTTCAATCGACGTTTCTATTGTAACTGGAGAAAAAGGAGAGAAGCAAGTTCTAAGGGAGGAGGAAAAAAAAAAAACCCCAAACCCTCAAACCTTACATTTCCAGCATCCATTTCTACTTTCAGCAGGTGAGAAAGGGCCCCCAGATGCATTGTGAAAGGGAAAAAAGATCAGGAGCTGCACACCCAGCTCTATTGTATTTCTCACCAGTTAAGCCGTTCTGAAAGTTCGTGGCTCATTTTCTCAGCTCAAACCTCGAAGTGGGAAAAAAAAAATCCATTTAAAGATGATAAAGTTAAACAGATAAGATACTATTTTGGTGGAAAAAACAGTCCTAACTCAAGAACCTCTTGTACAAACTTAATGTTGCTTCCCAATTGCATTTATGCTCCCAAGCCCAGATTCCAGATTGTTGTAAAATTTTGGTAATTTCAGGGCAGGTAAAAGGAAAAAAAAAAAAAACAAAAAAAAACCCCAAACCAAAACCCAAATAAGTTAACTTAAAAGACATAAGGGTATTAGCTGCATTTGTCCTTTCAGTTTCAACATGAAGCAGCATTTCCTACAGCCTGCAGCTGCCCACCTGCCGGCCCGTTTCACCGGGCACCACAACCCATCAAGCGCTCTGCTCTCCGAGCCGTTTTTGGCGGCTCAATAGACGCAGTCAAACTGGTTCATTCAGGGAACCGAAATGCCTATCAGCCCAGGGTGCTCAGAGATGTAATGGGTTTGGGACTTGCCAGCCCATGCCGATGCCTACCAGGGACACGGTAGAAGATTCAGCAATTATTAAGAAAACGCAAGGGCTTGCCTGGAAGAGCTACTACTGCCTAACTCCGAGGAGGCTGGAGGAGAGCGTGAGTTATCCTTTACTACAGCCAATGCCTCAGCAGCTTATTTTTGCATTCACTATATTTTTTTTTAAAGCTAGGAGATAGCAAAGCTGAGGATCTATGTGTTTCATTACTAGATGCTGCGGAAAGACAGTGTAATTACACCATTTGCACACCGGTTGATTCCACCCTATTCTCCCAATTCATTTAAGTGCAAATAGCCTCGTTAGCTCCCTAATCGGGAAGTCTATAAATACCGCGGCTGAGGCACTAAGCACAGCCCTACCTGCCCCCCCAAAACGTGGGTGAGGGAGCGCCGGGGTCCCACATGCTCACAGGCATCCAGGACCATGCTGCCCAGCTCCCAGTGCACAGACCCTCACAGCTGCAGCCCTTCAGGGACTGGGGTCCAGGATCTGGGGCAGATGCAGGACCTGGGGTAAACCCCTATACCCAGCTAAGCTGGGGCAACCCATGGTGCAAGACTGGGGGATTTGCAGGACCTCGAGTCCTGCATCCCCACCCAGTCAAGCTAATACCAGGATGGAGGACTTACAATGAATCCCCACCTCAGATGGTTCAGGGGATGCAGGACTTGGGGGGCACCCCCATGCCCAGCCAGTCCAGAGGGTGCAGGAAACGGGGTGCACCTCCATGCCCAGCAAGCCCGGGGGTGCAGGATCCTAGCAAGGAGATAAAGGATACAGGCTGCATCCCCATGCCTAGCTGGTCAAAAAAAATGCAGGACCTGGGTTGCACCCTCATGCCCAGCCACTTTTGGAGTGCAGGACTCAGGAAAGGGGTTACAGGATCCAGACTGCACCCCCATGCCCAGCCGGTCCGGGAGATGCAGGACCAAGGTGCACCTTATTCCCAACTGTCCCAGGGTGTTGCAGGGCAAAAGGATGCAGGATCCAGACTGCACCCCTAGTGCCCAGCCAGTCTAGGAGGTGCAAGATCCTGACAAGTGGGTGCAGGACCCGGGCTGCAACCTCATGCCCAGCCAGCCCAGGGGCACAGGATCTGGAAAAGGGGTTACCGGATCTGGGCACCCCGACACCCAGCCAGTCCAGGAGATGCAGGACCGGGGCTGCACCCCATCCCCAATCGGCCAGGGGTGCAGGACCCGAGGAATAACCCTGGCAACGAGGGTGCAGGAACCGCCGTGCACTCCCGTGCCCGTGCACCCTGCGGTTGCACGATCCGGGCAAGCAGATACAGGAGCCGGGGCGCAGCCTCTTGCCCAGCCGGTCCGGGAGATGCTGGACCCGGGCACAGAACCCCGGAAATTACGCCGATCCCGAGCTGGCTGCATGGGTGCAGGACGCGGGCTGCACCCCCTCGTCCACTCAGTCCGCGGCTGCAGGACCCGCGCAAGGGGATACAGGCTGCACCCCCATGCCCACCCCGTCGGGGGTTGCAGGACCCGGGGTACACCCCATCCCTAACCGGCCCAGGGGGTGCAGGACCCGCGGAATAACCCTGATCGCGAGCCGGTACAGGATCCGGGCAGGGGGAGAGGCAGGAGCCGGCGTGCCGCCCACGCCCGCCGGCCCTTCGGGTGCGGGGCGCGGGCTGCATCCCCTGCCCGGCGGCGCGGGGACCACTCACATCGAGGATGACGGAGGTGCCCTTCCTCTGCGCGGCGGCGGCGCCCGGGGTGAGCAGCTCCCGCTCGGCGACGCCCTTGTCGCTCATCCTGGCCACCACCCAGCGCAGCAGCCCGTCCAGCCCGCGGAGCGCCGGTGGCGGCTTGCGCAGCAGCCTGTGCACGCCGGCCCGGCAGTAGCGCGCTGCCTGCTCGCACATCGCTCAGCCCGGCCTCATGCCGGAGCCGGGGACTCCCCCCTCCTCCTCCTCCTCCTCCCCCTCCCCCTCNGTAAGGGGGGCATTTTTGGGGTGGGGGTATGTCACCCCGGAGCAGCCCCTGTGGGTGCTGCCTGCGTGCTCCCACCCCCATACAGCCCCCCCACTCCAACACAAAGCATCCTTTTAGGCATTTTCTATCTAAAAAGAGCATTCCTATGGCATGTCTTCTCCCCTCTGCAGCCTCCCTACCCCCACAAGAGATTTTAGCAGCTCTTTGTAAGGACAGCAGAGAACAAATTTCTTGCTAGGAAGTAAAACTTGCCCCTGACCCCCTACCCCTACGCCAAAAAGTCCCTATATGATGAATAGCCAGTGATTCCAGCTGGGGTACTGCAGCATTCATGGCTACAGAGCTAATCACAGCACTCAGCTGGACAAATATTTCTAATCCTGTAATTCTGTATTACGAGGATATTCCTTTGTGATGCTCCTGTGCTCACCTACACAGGTCAAGATCTGCACTTGCAGTAGGGGCAATAAATCTTTTGGCCAAAACGACACTAAATCATTTCGTCTCCCCCTCCACACTTGAGGAGATGGTCCCAGTTTGAGTTCAGACCCAGAAAGGCACCAAAGGCAGAGAGCTGTGACCCAGACCCTCTCAGAGGGTTCCCCAGAGCACTGAAGCAGCCACAGGCTCCGAATGGCCTTTCCCCCCTGCCCACCCATGGCAGTCAGACCCTCTCGCAGGCAGCTCTAGGAGACTTTATGCCCCACAAGGACGGCATCCTCAGATTTGAACATTTCTGACACAGGAGTCAGCAAGCCCAGCACCCCCATGCAAGCGTTATGCACTTCCCACACTGAGCCCTGTGCCTGATCTCCAAATGAGGAACAGCACAATTGCTCCAAAAGGCCTGGCCAGCTACTGCTTTAAGAGGAAAATAACCAGCAACAAATTATTTCTTTAAACAGAGCTTACATATTGCAGTGCACCAGAGCCCTGACCCCCCAGCAAAACCTACCTGGAGGTATTATTTAGCCCCATGTTCTAACCACCCATCTTTATTCAGTAAATTAGGGTGCAACTTCAGTGTTTGAGGTGAAAGGTGGGGGAATGCACATTTTCCTCTCAGCTGCTGCTTGAAGAAAAGCAAGTGGCAGCCCAGTTCTCTCTGCTGGAGTACACGGATAATGGCTGGAGGCTGTTGAAAGGCTTTTAAATAGATGGGGCACAGAGAAGTGTGGCAGTAGGCCAGGATGCCCGTGGGCTGAGCCCCTCTTTAACCAAGCTCTTGCCTTTCAGGGTTTCCTTCTTCTCCAGCAATACAAAATTAATGGGGGAAAACGGAGGAACTTCAGGGGGTTTATGTTGGCTCGTGGGAGCTGCGTGGAGCACTTTAATGGCTCTGTGTTCATTTACACGGATGCTCAGAGCAGGCTGATGTGCAACCCAGCCACCGCTCAATCCCCATTTACATCTCACAGCAAAGATAATCTAAGGCAAGACATGTCTTACCATCTGGATCCCTATGTGCCGGCCACTGGCGCTAATCGGCCCGTACTCCTCATGGCCTGAATTATTGCTCTCTTTTGTACTTTTACAATCCTCAGATTATTCATATGCTTCTTTCTCCTTTAGACATCCCTCTTTCCAAATGGCTGGTTCAGACTGTATTAATCACACCCAGTTTAGGATTACTACATGCTTGTTATTTAAAACTATTTAGTGAATAAGTTTATAAGTAAGGTTCTTCAAATTTTCCTTTCTGTGTGCTATGAAGATTCATTACTTGGCTTGGAAGTTTGGGGCTATTTCTGTGCTTTTGTCAAAAAGCAGTTCTTGTTAATGTCAAAAACAGCTCTACCACAGTTAAATACTCATTTTTCCTCCTAAATTGAACTAGATAGAAAAAGTTTCAGCCACTCAGGCCTTAGGAAGAAGCCAGCCATTCACACCGGGAAGTTAACTGGCTGTATTGCTAAGGGCTAGGTTATTCCCAAGTTTCCATGAGGTTTAAGTGTCCCTTTGAGGAATAAATGGAAAAGACAACTCTGTACTTATCTGAGCCAGGTGAGAAAACACAGGAACTCTCAAGTGGTCCCAGCCCATGTGTCACACCACAGTTAAGGGGGAAGGCAGAGGCACAGACCTCGGGCTGGGCTCTGTGTGCCAAAATCCATCCCCTGCCTCCTGCCAAGGGCAACAGGACACTGTCCTGTCCAAATAAACACAACTGCAGCCAAGGCATCGGGGCTTTGCCAACCTCTCCCGCCACCCTGTGCTACCAGTCATGGCACTGCCCAGGTCCCAGCCAAGCAGACATCAACCAGGACCAGAAGAAAAAAACAAACAAGTGATGGACAAGTGGAGACAATAGGGTTTTGACACCTCTTTAGCCAGTCGGTGGAGCATCTCTTTAGCTGCTGCTCCCTGTTATCCAGCACACTTTTTGCTCTTTCATTAAAGGCGGAAACAGCAGGACCACCAGCAGCCACCAGCTGCCTTGAAAGCTTTATGTATACGCATAATGCAGATGCTGAGTGGCATAGGAATAAATTGGAGAGAATAAAGAGGAGACAACAAAAAGCACAGTTAAATCCAGTGAAAGCATCAAGCATTAATTACAGGTCTCGACAGACCCAGTAAGGTGCAGAGAGCTCATTTCTAAGCCTCACCAACCATACTCTTACAGGTCCACAGCTCTGAAAGCTTTAACACTTTCTCCCCCTCCCTGCAGCAATGAGTACACTCCTGTAAGGAGCGGTCAGGCCACACAGCACCCAACGGCAGCAGAGCCCAGCACGCAGTGCAGCCCACTGCCTCCACTGCTGACCCACTGGCATTTTGCTTTCTACACTGCTTTGCAGGCAGAGAGCTCAAACCCTGCCCGATGGTGGCAAGGGCGAGCTGCAGAGGGAAAGGCAGCAGCTGCAGCTCCACCTTCTCCTCTGTGACATACGATGGTGAGCTTCCCCACTGCGGCACTAGCCAGGCACACACCTGGTCCCAAACCGCTACAGCCTTACAAATGAAGGATACAGTAAGGACGGAAAGGTTGTTGAAGGCTGGGAGAGATCAGACCTATTCTTCCTCACCCCTAGCTCCAAGTTCAGAAACTCAGAGATCTCAAGAAAAGGCCATTGCCATTCCAGTTTCAGGTCTGATCTTGGCCCAGAAGTTTTTCATCCCCAGTGCATGTGGTGCTCAGCACAAAGCATTGGTTTACCTGTATCACTGGTGGCATTTGCTCTGCAAGCTTTCATATGGGGCTTATTCAGGTGCTATGCCCAACATTTTTCAGCAGCTTCTAGAAAGGCTGTTGGAGAAGGAGCTCAAACCCCGTGCTGTAATTTCAGATGAGAGGCCACCTGAAGAACCCAAGGGCTTCTCTAAAAGAAAGGTCCGAGACAGAGCAGAAGTCCTGCCTGCACCCTGGTGTGGCAGGCAGAGACAGCAGCTTTCATCTCCCCTTTGAATTCTGCCTTCTCTCCCCTACCCCTCTGCACACAGCAGGGAGCTTTATTTAATTAAAAACTTCCAACAGGCAGGACCTGCAGCCTCACTTGGTGCAAAATGCCACATATGACTTACTAATATTTACTAATGACTGAGGGATTGAGGTTAATCCAACTGTTCGATGGCAGGAAGAGGAAATGGTGACCCTGTTACAGAGATGGGAATTAGGCAGAACAACCTTGCCTGCCCAGCCCGGAGGCTAAAACGCTGCTTTAGTCCCTGTACTCATTCATGTTTATTATAATGCAACACGTAATCACCAGGTGATTTTGTAACAAATTTATACCCCAGCTTGAAAGGGCCACACTGCCAACAGTACCAGGGTAATGCACTGGGGCCTGAACTGAAGAAGACCCAGGAAGACCATGTGCATGTGCAATATATGTTCACCCCTAAAAATACAAAAAAACCTCTCCCCTCTGCAAGTTGGGGGGGGCGCAGAGCTTGTGGTTTGGGGGACACAGCTTGCCCACACTGCTAATAAAGCATCGAGTCCACCCCAGTCCCTGGGATCATGGGTTTCTGATCCAGGCCCTGCAATCAGGGTAGGAGCTGAAGTGAGTATGAAGCTTCAAATGCACCATTTTATATTGCATTGATCTTAGAGTGCTACACTGGTTCTTGCTTTAAAACAAAATGTAGAGTTTGACTTTAAATACCTCCAGAGCCTTTTCCAACTGCAGTTACACGAATGAGCAAAAAAATCCCTTCTTTTAAAGCACTCCTGCTTGTACCCAAACATCACCTCCTCGGGGTCTTTTATTGAGGAATTACTTACCCGCCCCAATGCACTTGGTTGCTGCAAATGGAGACCACGCGCAGTGTGAGAGTTCAAGTTTTTCCTGGTCCTATTCCTAAAGGCAACCCCTAGACATCTGGGAAACCTCATAAAGGGGAGTTGCCTGGACTAACCTCACTGCCAAGTAGAACTCCCGCAGCATTAGGAGGTCATAGTCCTCATATGCCCAGACTTCCCCAGAGCTCTGAGATGGTTCTCCAGAGCAGTATGAGGAATTACCAGCATAAGGAAAAAAAAAATCAAATCAATTAAAAAAAACCATCAAAACTCTGAATCACAAGAGGCTCGCCTTCCACGACATAACACAGGCTCACCCCAGAGAGGGCCTGGGAGCTGTGCAGCTTCTCCCAAACCCTCAGCAGCAGCACAGTTCCTGCCTGGGGCTGCCCATGGGCTCTGGGCATCCTGTGAAATTTGGGACACCTGGGCTGGGTGCTCCACGCCAGCTCCAGGCATGGCCTTTCCTCCCCAGGGAAGCTGCCACCATTTAGTGGAAACCTTAAAAACCAAAGATCATTGCATTTTTGTTATTCTGAGGTGCAGGGATGCAGGCAAACAGCAAGTAAAACCCTTCTGCTGATGGCTGCCAAATAAATTCAGAGAGTGGTTGTTGGTTTTGTTTTGGTGTTTTCTAGCCTGCTTGTTTGGGTATTAAGGGAGCATTACCCAGCTCTGTTGTTTTGGCAATTGAGAAAATGAGCATTTAACACCAACACTGACCCACCCTTGCTGAACGTTACAGGCCACCGGCTTGATAGAGCTTGTGATTGTGTACTTGTAGGGAAGAGATATTGTAACATTTTTCTTGCAGGTTTATTACTTATAAGAGCCTTCACATAAAGCAGACCAAAATATTTTTTTCCTTTCAACATGCAATTTAGGTCAGAACTATTAAGAACCCTTGGAATAAGCTAATCCATTTCTAGTGACCTTTCAAAATTGCCCTTTGTTTCTCGTGCCTGGTACACCTCATATCGGATCATATGTAACAGTATAAAAAGCACAGAAATGGGGAATTGTAGACTGTCAGATCCATAAGCCTGTGTGTGGGCATGACCACCAATTAAAAAAACAGTCGAGTTATTGCACCTAAATAAATTAATGCCTCTTTATAGCTGACCTCATCTGTTCTCCCCAACTGCAACATAAAACTGTTAATTTACGTGATTTTAATGGACAAAATGTGTCTGTAAATGTATTGAAATTAGAGCTACCAAGCTTCTTCATGACAAAAGTGGGGAGGGAGTGACTGGCATTTTTTCCTATTGCTCATGCCCTTCATAATTAATTTCTAAAGTAATTTCCTCCTTTGCCCAGCAGATACCACCTCTGGCTGCATTTGTGGGAGGAAAGATTTCCCCAATTTATTACTGACAATAAATACTGTTAATTACTGCTCAGAGGGTAAAATCTGACAGCTTTCAATGTAAGAGGGACTCCCTCTGGGGTACCCAATACAGGCATAATGGCAAAGCCCCCCCGGCGAGAGCCGGGGCAGGGTCGCAGGGCACTGCCAGGGCATGGGCAGGACACTGGCTGAGAGCTGCCCAAAGGGATGCTCGGTTTAAAGAAGTAAAATAGAAACATTTTTTATTCTTAACATATTTAGCCTGTGGCTAAAGCTGCGAACACATGGAGGTTATTCAGAAGGGCATAAAACTTGCCTGAGTATCCCTTTGCCTGCGGCATTGCTCTCTGTCCTCAAAGTGCTGCTGAAACTGCAGGACAGGAGCAATTTTGGCACAAAACCTGTGCTCAGAGAGGCTGAACCTACAAGCCAGGTTTGCTTCATGCAACCCCAGCACCACGCTGGAGCCTGAGGGTGGGAGCATCCTCTGACCTGCTCTGCGGGAATTGAACGGCTGGGGGAAGAGTTGGACATGAAAACCAAGCAAAGTCTGGCACATTGTGCTAACGCTCGGGGACTGCTCGAGCAGCAGCTGGGTGGCTGTAATTTGCCCTCAGCAACTCTGGGGACACCTGGGACCAAAAGTTTCATGTAGCTCCAGGGTCTGCTGCTATATTTATCTACGCAGGCAGCTGTGCTCCTAGATGGGATCCCCAGCAGTGAGGGATCACTGCCACAAGCATGTACTGTAAATGAGGTTCAGAGTAAGCGTGTGGCATGGCAGCAAGCACTCGCGGCAAGGAGGAGACGTCTCTCAAGGTTCCCCAAAGGATACTCACTGCAACTCCCAGGAGTTAACTGGTCTTTCGTGTACAGATCATCAATTTAGTAGCATACTCAAGGCTGCTCAAGCACCAGGCACATTCATTTTTCTCTCACCATTTTATTTGCCCTGTTTGCTGTCAAAAGTGACAGAAGTGGGGAAATTATTTATATCTTACACCACACAAGTAATTATTCACCAAGAGTTTGGGTGAGTAACATCTTCCATTTCTCCAGTCCTGCTCACCACTGGACACACAAAAAAATTACTTTATGAGCATGTTATTTGGTTTCCTGGCTGTGAAGCCATTTTAAAATGCTGCTGTGTTTGCCACTTTGGGATCAAACTCATGTAATTTAATGGTTTCACTGAGACACCAACAGGCCTGCAAGGCAGCTATCGATTTCCCACAACAAAGGGCTGCTCTTGAAATAATTTAACAGGATCACCACTAAGTGACTTTGAGCTGCAGGTGCTGGGATGCTCACGGACAAGGTCTTGCTGGGATCTCACGGAAAATATCCCCCCAAGTGAGGCAGCTCCTGACCCAGCATCCCCAGGGGAGCATGAAGATGAGTGGAACAGCAAGTGCCTTTCCCCCACAAAGTCCACTCCGTCCCCCAAGGCCAGAGCTGGAAAAGGGCCACCTTCATCCTGGGGTCGTCACCCTCATGGAAATGTCACACCTGCAGCCTGTGCAACACCGGAGGACCGTGTGCCTGCGGCACAGCATGCAAGGACATCTAGTGCCTGATGCTGAGGCTGCAAGGAGGAACAGGGTTACAGCAAAGTGTGTTTTTCTGGTGGTTTATCTCCTCGCAGGCACAAAATGTCCCTGTGGGCCCAGCACCAGCAGTGCTCCAGAGAGCAAGGTCCCGTCGGGAGGGTCGCTGCAAGGCTCTGACGTGTTTCAGCTGCCTGCGATGTCTGGGTCTTCATCTCACCAGCTGGAGCTCCCCGACAGCCCATGCCCCCTTGCCTGAAACACAGCTCCTCTGACAAGTCCAGTTTGGCCAGTTTTGGGCCATTTCTCCACTTGGGCTTCGATGCATCCTGCATGGTTCATGGGGTAATGCAGGTAACGCTGCACTGCTGATGAGAATGTGAGATTTGTGTCTTCATCTACTTGCAGTGCCCACCTTTCTATCCCTCTATCTGTTTTGTGGGCTTCTCAAAGTCTGCCAGAGATACAGCATCCTAACTGAACGCTGCATCTGGGGATGGAGCTGACCACGTGGTTTGCAGCATAAGAAACCAATCTTGTTTTCAAAGGGCATACTCTTGTCCAAGCCATCCGTAGCCAAGCTGGTGCATTAAAAGCTGCTTGGGCAACACAAACAGGGCTTGTCAAGGCCTTGTACAAGCAGAAATACCGTATTTCTGAGGATAATCTAAGCTATCGACAGTTGAGGAAGGTGGGGACAATCAAGACTTCAAAACCATCTCACGGGGCTAAAAGGTCAGAGCATCGCACACTGACACACGGGTGTATCAGAGGTTTAGGCGCAAAGCGTGTTTGCACAGTACCCGTACCGCTAATGTCCCTGCAGAGCTCTGGGACATGGGACGGCAGCAGGGAGGGCAGTTGCCCAGCTGAGCGCTGCGACATGCTGCAGCCAAGGTCAGAAACTCGTTGCACAGAAGTGCTGCCAGCAGATGACCCTGAGCACTGCCCCCTCCTTAGGCAGCGGTCCTCACTCTGTAAAACAGAGATTTTTCTTTAAATGAGACTCGGAGAAGATGGTTGGAGTTAGGGAAGGTCCCACTGGGCCACGCCGTTCAACAGAGAACCTGAAATAATTACAGATTTGGGATGTCTTAATCTAGGCCATCCCTGCAGGTAGGGATGCGTCCCTTCGCACTTGAAAGGACCTTTACTCTGCAAAAATGAACCTGTCTCACAGTGCGCTTAATGAACTGTTCATCTCGGTGCTGGTGAACTTTGCAGTCGGGAGAGGGAGCTGTGCTGCTGCGGGACGGACACCTCAGGGGGTGTTGAAAGCCTGTTTTCGACCAGACCTTGCAGCATAATATGCCCGTGTTTCCTAAATAAAATACTGATTTAAGGAGGTTTTAATTGAATGCATCAACATTTTTCTAGTTGCGTTCCCCTCTTTCCTTGTAAGTTTAAAAAAGCCATAGCTATTCACAAAATTGGTGCAAGTTTATGAATAACTTTGGGTCCCCTGAAAATCACTTTTTTAGCTAGCTTGCTACCCCCGTCTCGGTGCTGCCCTACTTGCACAAAGCCTCTGTGCAATACCCCAGGACCCCCGGGCACCCACTTGTCCTCTCCCATCCCACCCGCCACCCGCCATCTCTTTACCAAAATGAAAGATCCCAGCTCTGACCTTCCCACCACCAGCTGCATCCTGAGTCACATGCACACAGGTTTCATCCTCTTAATTGGGGTTTGAATCACACCTTCAGAAGCCCAAAACTGTTTCCCAGTAAAACCTGTCCCAACAGCTTTACCGCCTCGTGCAAGTCCAGATCGGTGCTTTTGGGACTGGCAAGACAGATAATCACCTCTTTGAAAACATGTCTGTACAGTCTGTACCCAGATAATTACATAATATGATGTCCAAAATATCGTGATGGAGAAGATCTCCATGTCGTTTCTGTGCAAACGCCCTGAGCATCGCTGGCAAAACTCAGGCTGTCTGCTCCTGCTGCCAGGCCAACGTGCGGAGCCCTCAGCCCAGCAGAGACCAGCATCTTTTGGGGGCTCCTAGGCACGGATTTCCAGAGAAACCCCTCTTCCAGCAGAAGCGATAGATATCCGAAGGCGTTTACCCTTTCTGTCTGCTACTTAGTGATTTCAAATAGCAAGAGACAGGGTGGCAATTAAAGTCCAGGTAACTCTGTAACTTCTGGAAGATCATGGAAAAAAGATCCAAAGCAAACCACAGATTTAAGTGGTAAAAGACCTATTGTAATGTCTTTCCAATGACACCATCATTCCCAATTTCTAGGTGCACCTGACGGTCCATGTATTTCAGTAGGAGGCAATGCAATATGAGACACATTTGCAAAAATATGAAGCTAATTATTTACCACATGACTTTTCCCATGAAAATGGCAGAAATAGAGCTATTAAATGAAACCATCCTATACTTATAACTGCAAAGGACTCCTAGGCCACCCAGACTGTCTGAGTTCATTGCAGCAAACTCTGTCTCAAAAGGAGCACCGACTCTCACGTGGTAGAAGCCCATTTCTCATGACGGGCATCCAGAAGCACGAGCATTGGGTGGGATGTTGGGTACCAGGACGCAAGGCTCCCAACTGACAGGTCTACCCGCACTTTTCTTCAGGTGTCACTTCAGATTTGTGAAGAGTGGCTATATTAAATAGCAGAATAAATTTTGCGTCCATGACTGCAGAAATACAGAAATCTTAAATCGCAGCTAGATAAACTACCTGAATCTCTGGTTTTCTTCCTGGCAGAGAAAACAGTGCTTATGGGTTGCATCCATGGGTTGTTTCAGATCCTCATTTGGGTTCCCCTCATTTCTGGGGAATTTTAGAGAGATTTCTCCAATCATAGAATCATAGAATCATTTGGTTGGAGAAGAACTTTAAGGTCATCGAGTCCAACCATACCTGTCCACTACTAAACCATGTCTCTAAGCACCTCATCTACCCATCTTTTAAATACCTCCAGGGATGGGGACTCGACCACTTCCTTGGGCAGCCTGTTCCAGTGCCTGATAACCCTTTCAGTGAAGAAGTTTCTCCTAACATCTAATCTAAACCTCCCCTGGCGCAACTTGAGGCCATTGCCTCTCATCCTATCACTTTCTACTTGGGAAAAGAGACCAACACCCACCTGGCTACAACCTCCTTTCAGGTAGTTGTAGAGAGCGATAAGGCCTCCCCTCAGCCTCCTCTTCTCCAGGCTAAACAACCCCAGGTCCCTCAGCTGCTCCTCATAAGACTTGTTCTCCAGACCTTTCACCAGCTTCGTTGCCCTTCTCTGGACACGCTCCAGCAACTCAATGTCCTTCTTGTACTGAGGGGCCCAAAACTGAACACAGTACTCGAGGTGCGGCCTCACCAGCGCCGAGTACAGGGGAAGGATGACTTCCCTGGTCCTGCTGGTCACACTATTTTTGATACAAGCCAGGATGCCGTTGGCCATCTTGGCCACCTGGGCACACTGCTGACTCATATTCAGTCGACTGTCGATCAACACCCCCAGATCCCTCTCTGCCAAGCAGCTTTCCAGCCACTCATCCCCAAGCCTGTAGTGTTGCATGCCATGAACCTCACCTGTTGTCTCCAGCATAAATCTGGTGCCTTGCAGTAATGTTTCTGAGGGTTTCTCCACCAGGTGCACACTCCAAGCCACAGGAGATTTACTGCTTCACCTTTGCCTCCAGGATTATGGCAAGTGACTCCAGAAGCCCATTATAGACTTGAAAACCATTCCACCTCCAGCAGACAGATTCTCAGTGCAACACTCCTGTCAGGATATATATTCTTTATGGGTGTGAAGCATTTCTAGCTATTAATCTCAAACTTGTAAAAAAAATTAATCCAGAGTTGTTTATTTTATAGCATTACAGGGCACACCTTAATGGCCCATTGCAAACATAAACTACACAAACACTTTGATTGCAGCAGGGAGATGTGAGTCTCCCAACAACCACTCCTGAGGGGAGCAGGCACGGTTCGGTCCCGAAGAGCCGGCAGGCTGGGGCTGTTGGCTTGGGGAGAGGTGGAGCGAGACCGGGAGAGGCCACGAAGCTTGATGAAAAGCACCTGGGTGCCTGCAGGGACCCCGAGCAGGGCCAGCTGGGCTGGCATGGCTGCACCAACCATGTATTGCTGGGACTAATCTCATTGCTAGGAAATTCAGGGATCAGGGAGATAAATTATCGATAGGTACCAGAGGCATTTGGTTGGAATTACAACTTGCCGCATGTCATGGTCCTGAACTGGCTGGGGGAAAAGTCCATCCAGGCAGCCATCTGGGATTTTGGAAAATGGCCATACGGGTGATGCTGGCTTACTAACCCACCCCCTTCCTCAGCCCTAGCTTATGGCTCTTACTCATACTCTGTTGTGCTGGCAAGCTCTGTACCACGACATCCCTGACAGCAAAGCTGCCTCCTACACCACCCGCCACAGACACCAACGTTCACCTGCCCTGGCAGGCTGCAGAAAAGCACTGGATGCTCCATTTTTAAGGCAAAATACAAAAGCTTTGGCTAATAGAATAGTCCCATATGTTTCTGAGTCCACCTGCCAAGAGGAGGTTTTCTCAATGAATTTTGGGGATGGAGTTATGACAACATGACACCACTATGTATTCATCCTCCCCCTGAACAACTTGCTGCCCATGCTCAATCTCTTGTGATGGTTCACATGCCAACATTATAAACAACCCTCATGATACAATATGCTTGGGTAACAGACTGGCCCAGTATCAACTGCAAAATGTTGGAGCTGACCGGGGAGCGGGGCTCAGCGGTCCCATCCTGGGCAAGCAGGCTGCAATAAATACAACACTGTGCTTCCTAAATCAGCATTAGGATGCTCGCCTGTGCCCTGCGTTGAAGGGGTTCTTGATGTAACTAAGGTTTATGATGGCTGAAAATGGAGAGAAGAGCTAGAAAGAAAAAGGCACCTGTGGCTCCCACGAAGGCCAGTTTGAAGACACTACCTTTATGTGACAGTGAAGCACAGCAAACTATCTGCCTTTCCCTGACTAAAAATACAGCAAGGACCAGCTTCGTTCAAGGGCTGCATGACGTTGGTAAAGGGCAGTTAAGCATCCCTAGAAAATGTCCGCTTTTAATAAAAAGCGACATCATTTCCCAGGTCACTGTAATAATCTCACTACTCCTCCTCCACAAAGGTGCTGCATTTCTCATCTAAAGGAGAGAAAGAAATACGGAGCCCGTGCCGAGCCAGTTTCTGCCTCGGCACCAGCAGAGCAGTATGCAGAAGCAGTCTCCAAAGAGCCATCAGTGGCTGCAGGGCCAGGCACACCAGCACCCTGCACACCACTGCACTTGCCACCTTCAGATCCTCCAGCCCAAATCCAAGGAAGTTTTCTCAAATTCATTTTCTTCAGGCTTGTCCTCTTTTGGCCTTTTACATCTTTGCTGCCCTGTTAAAGGCTACCCTTTGCTGCCCTTCGTCTCCCTGTTCTTGACAACCCTGTTTGCTGAACCACGCACTGGCCATCACTAGGACATGTCAAATCCTTCTTGTAGATGGGGGCGCTGCGTACCTGTGGCCACTGTAAGGATTTTGAAGCCAAACTTGGCCTGCAGTCAGATTTCCTAGAGTGGACTGTTTATTGAGAATGTAATTCCCATTCGTTATTGCAAGAGCTACCAGAAAAATAAAAAACAAACATATTCAGGCAGCAGTTTCGAGGCATGATCAAATGGATTTTCCTGCTTGCTGAGCTTTTTCCATGTAATATTCAAAGCAGTAAATACTTCATGAAATATCATCCTGACAAATCTGAGTATTAGGGAATCAGAGGAATATGGAAGTTATATTTCTGTATGGAAAATGGTTAGTATTAGTTCTTTCACCAAGCAAGGGCCATTGGGACCTTCTAGCCTTGGAAAGAGTGAGAATGTGGGGCTCAGTCATTCAGCCCTTAACAGAATAAGTGCTTTTATCCTGCGCATTCCCGCTTGCCTCATTCCCTCAGTGCAGTATTCAAAGACTGCTCACATAAGGAAAGGGGGAAAGATGGTTCATCCATAATGATACTTGACCAGAGCAAGACTTTATTGTGTCACCTGCAGGATTGCTTTCAAAGCCCCGTAATTTTGTTCACCTAATGCTGGGAAAGCAGCACACCCTCCACTTGCAAACGGGGATCTGCTCCAGCAGAGCCACATCGCTTCCTCTGCAGCGAGCCATTTCCCAGCACATGGACGGAGGGGTATCCATTACATTGTTTAAAGGAAGGGGAAAAAAAAGGCTTTTGTTGGAAATGGATGTAACAGAGCGCAAGGAAGGTCATAGGGGACAGGCAGCCTGGGAACAGGAGATTCCACCTCCCTTTGATTTGCTTTCCTTTGTTTCAGGGTGAGAACATTTCACTTGGCTGGCTCTCAGCCAGCTCCCCCATGATGTCATATCCAGATTACTCAGTGGATGAGGTATTTGGAGTGTTACATCAGACAGATAACATTTGTTTATATAACTTTATCTTTTTCTCAGACACTTGCTTCTCCATCTTCCTGAAAAATATTTATATAAATATTTATATTTTCAGGAATGTGAACTTATTTATATCAACCTCAGGATGACACTCGCCTTAACTGTAAAATGGTGCAAGTGGTTGCTGCAGACCTCCGCAGCATTGCTGCGAACTTTTTTTGCTTCTTATAGACACCAGTTCACCAAAACCAGGATTGTGCAGGGGAAGAAACCAGTTCTGGTGAAACACAAATCTGGAAATATTTCTCAGCCTTGAGATGGAAGCACTAGCCAAAAAGGGAACCAGAAATCCACCCTAAAATCCCAGAGGTTACAGCATTCACTGCAACGTCAGAGCGCTGCGTCTGAGGCTCTGCTAGAAATCCCCAGTTGAACACTGGTTTCTGTCTCTGTTTCTAATGAAAAGTTTCCAAAGGTCTTACTCCCACCTCTATGTAAAACAGAAGGAGGATTTTAAAGCTTTAATTTTCAGGGGAGAAAAACTTCTTACTATTACACATTTGATCAGGTCAATATATCGCAGAGGTTGCGTGCTGCCTGCTTTAACACGCTGCCTTAAGCCATCTCAGTTATACTCCAGCCCGCAAAAATAATGCCAGTTATTCACACTCCTGAGAAATCTCTTTTGCTTAAACTTTGTGAAAGAGCAGTACGGGGGATGAGGTATGTTTTTGCAAATAGGTTACTTCAGGCAGTGTCAATCACGTGTAATTCATTCATACAAAATGCCGCCCTTCCCTCTCACTGCTCATGTGTCTTATTGCTCATCAATTGCCTAAATTTCCTGGGCAGCTGCCAGAGATGCCATGACAAGAGCAGCATTTACAGGAAAGCTGCTCCAGCAACCCCTGTGAAGGGGAGTTTGGCAAAAAGGTGCTGGAAAGGGCTCAGGGAAATCTTTGATTGCAACATCTGAACTTGGAAACGGTGCTCCCACAGCAGTGCCCAGGACGGGCTTTCGCCTTTCTGGCCATGCTGACACTGTCCTTCCCACCCAGCTGCAGGAAGACTACCGGGGAGTGGATACCCCATATCTCCAGTTTCCCTTTCCTTGCATTTTCCACATGCAGACCCTGCCGAACCTCTCCCATCCCCACAGCCCCCAGACCCACACAGACACCCACATGTGCCCTGGGGAGGGCTGCCAGCTCCTGGCAGGGCTGCCACCCACCACCCTTGTGGGAGCGAGCCCACAGCACATGCCACCCGCAAAGCTGTTCAGAAGCATTGGCTGTGAAATCCCTCTAGCCCTGAGCCACAACATGTCAGCATCTGCTGCCGCTGCTTCTTTTCCCAGGCTGCAGTTCAATAAAACAGTAAATCCAGCACCAGCATCCCAGCAACCACATTAAAAAAAAAAAAAAAGGAGAAGAAAAAGAAAACCCAGCTGCACAGCACAAGGGATTCACATGGCATAAACTTTCCACCAGTTCAAATTTGCTCAGAAATGACACTGCTAAGTTAACTTTCTGCAACTTGACTCATTGTTCATCTTTTTGCAGCCGCCATTGCAGCTTGGGAAGACAAACCTCTCACCCACCCTCATGTCACAATGCCCGTCACACGTACCCCTTTCCTCCCGGCTGGATGAGGCTGTACAGCCCCTGTGTCCCCTTTGGTCTGTGAGCAGGATGCCCTGCGAGGGATGGGCTGAATCCAGCACAGCCCACGGTGCTCCCAGTACTGCGGCCACTGGGGCATCCACATTCAGCATCCCACCACTTTGTCATTTCCTTGTTTTTGCTAGACCTTAATGTTTAAACTGAAAAGTCCATTTATTACCCCAGAAAAACACCAAGGAATTTTTTTCTGACATACAAATTCCCTGGCCTTTTCTGCTGAAAGATCTATCAGTCGGTTTATTAGCTTTGAAAGCTATCTATGCCTCTGAGACCTCTGCTGACTCGGAGTTACGGTAATACTGGATGACTCGGGTATCAATGCCAAGTTGCAAATGGGGTTTGCTCCACTGGGCCAGCTCTCAAAAGTAATGATTTTTTCAGCCTGAAACTGTGTCTGTGGTCTCATAAAAAAGCACACCTCTTCTAGTTTTCTATTTCTTTGCCACTAAAGGAATGATTTCATCCTGCCCTTTGCTTGTCCTCTGGTTAAAGTTTGCCTCCCTGGCAAAAGGTTCAGTGGCCTATAAAAGTGCAACTCAAATTTGGAGACTTACCCAATATAATATCCCAAAATCCGCACTTCGTCATCAGCAGTAACTTTACACGCTCACAACCCCTCTTGAACTGCCTCTTCATTCCCGGCTTGCAGTTAGCTGCTATTTCACCAAGCAAACCCCCTCTGACCTGGCTCTAGTCTAACACTGCAGCCAAACCAGCTCTGTTTACCCCCAGAGATAGCCAGGCTGTAATCAAACACACCGGCTCAGCTGGCCGCCGTGGTGACTGCAGCACTTTGCAGCTGTGTCCCACTTCGTAAAGGTGGTTCCTGTGGTTATTTCACCAGCCCCTTTGCTTCCAGTGAGACCGAGATGTGGAAATTCACCTGCGGGGTAAATATCTTAAATAAACAGCACTTGCACCTTCCCAACAGGGTTTCTTGGCTGGCGGTGATGCCGGTTATGGAGCAGGGCCACACTGCCCGTGCATACGTGCTGCCTGGCTCAGGATTCCCCTCCTTTCCCTTGTTTCCAGCTTGCTGTGGCATAGCCGTAAAACCAGGCAGAACTGTCAACAGTGCTTCCAAGAAATGAATGCAACCAGCAAAAATTGGACTGGAAAACAAAACCCATTCTGCTTCCTGCACAGAAAGTTCACGGGAGCTGCCTGCTCTGCCCCTCCTCAGACAGGCTCCTGTAAATCAATATATTAGTAGGTCCTGCTTCTCTGAGCCAAGCTTTGTAACGTGGGTGCCCATATGGAGCAATAGAGCACATTCATACAGCCAAAGGCAGAAATTCCATGAGACATTTTCCTTCCCACACTGGAGCAGAATCTCTCTGTCTCCAAGCTGCAAAGCAAGGTTTTGTCCTTGCCCTCAGGGCTTGGTCCCCAGGGACGGCAAAGGAAACTCTTCCTGGACAGCAGATCCGTGCAGCTTTCCAGGCTCTGGCAGAAGTTAGGAGCCAGCCAACAACAGCAACAGAAGTTGCACTCCCTTTTCTTACTCCCCACTTAGCCACTCTCTAGCCAGGAGCTTGCTTTGACCCTTACAACCCGATGCAATGCTACAGGCTTGGGGATGAGTGGCTGGAAAGCTGCTTGGCAGAGAGGGATCTGGGGGTACTGGTCGACAGCCGGCTGAATATGAGCCAGCAGTGTGCCCAGGTGGCCAAGATGGCCAACGGCATCCTGGCTTGTATCAAAAATAGTGTGACCAGCAGGACCAGGGAAGTCATCCTTCCCCTGTACTCGGCACTGGTGAGGCCGCACCTTGAGTGCTGTGTTCAGTTTTGGGCCCCTCAGTACAAGAAGGACATTGAGGCACTGAAGCGTGTCCAGAGAAGGGCAACGAAGCTGGTGAAGGGTCTGGAGAACAAGTCTTATGAGGAGCGGCTGAGGGAACTGGGGTTGTTTAGCCTGGAGAAGAGGAGGCTGAGGGGAGACCTTATCGCTCTCTACAACTACCTGAGAGGAGGTTGTAGCGAGATGGGTGTCGGTCTCTTCTCCCAAGTAGCAAGCGATAGGACAAGAGGAAACAGCCTCAAGTTGCACCAGGGATGGTTTAGATTAGATATTAGGAAAAAATTCTTCATGGAAAGGGTTGTCAAGTATTGGAACAGGCTGCCCAGGGAAGTGGTCGAGTCCCCATCCCTGGAGGTATTTAAAAGACAGGTAGATGAGGTGCTTAGAGACATGGTTTAGTAGTGGACAGGTGTGGTTGGACTCGATGACCTTAAAGTTCTTCTCCAACCAAATGATTCTATGATTCTTGTGGCTTGCTGCAGAGCCCTTCCAGTCAGTTTTTCCCTGGAGCCTGCAGGCTTGGTTCTGGCTTGAAACCCCTTCTGCTAGAAGACCCCCCCTCCATTCACCCCCCCAAGTGTCCCCCAGCTACAAGCAGCTTAGCACAACCTCAGGAGCAGTCAGTTAGCAGCGATGCACTGTCTGTTGGCCTGCCCACAAATATCTATATTTCACAAATAAAGCAGGTTAATTTAAGGCACCACAGTCTGACAGCTCCCTAAGGGTCCTTATAAAGCTAAGACTTAGGCAATCATCAGACTTGCAATGTATCATAATGCTCTGTAGACCTTTTAAATAGATCAGTCTGGCCAAGATGTTGCTGGATTTAGTCCTGTGCTCAAAGACAGAAGTGTGGCCAAAAAAAGTGAATGCTGAACAACCAAAGGGGTTCCCAAGACTATTTTACTGAAATAATTTCAACCCAGATGACATGTAAAAGATGGCTCTTTTTAAAAAGAGGGTACCCTTCCCTTCATTTGAGAAGTGAAAGCTCACAATGAACATGCTCTGACATCTCGTAAGTCCTTCACCAAAGCAAAAAGTAGAAGCAGTAAGTTTGTACGTTAATTGCATAATAAAAGGTACCTGAGTTTAGACTTGCACAGTTCTGTCAGTTCTGCCACACCCGCAAGCATGTTTATTTAAAACACATCAGCCTCAACTACAAGGACTCACTAGCTCAATGAAATAAAACCCCCACAATTCTCTTTTTTTGTCTTGTTGGTAAACTTAAAATCCTTGTTTCTGTTCTGGGTGCATAATTTTCCGCTGTTCCTGGCAAGTGCCAGCGGGTCTCAGGAACTTGTTCTGCAAAGACACAAACTGGGGACTGATCAGTTCAGGGAGGAAACCAGAGGGGGCTGAGGAGCCCTGAAGGACAGAAAATGGGTGCCTGACGTGGAGCCCTTGTTGTGGAGTGACGAACAGCCCCTCTTAGCAGCAGCCAGAGGTCTGAATAAAAATAAAGCTGCTCTACCTGAATTGAGCAGAGCAGGGAGTTGCTTGAGGCTTCCCAGACTGACCTGCTCTGGTCACCGTGGCTGCAGATGGTTTCCACTGGGCAGCATGGAGAGGACACCAAAGGACTTGCAGAGGACAGAGAAACAAAGCAGAGTTGTCTCCAATTTTAAATAGCCAGCTAACTCACCAAGGTAACCTCCCAGCTGGGCCTCGTGCAGCAATGGAAATGGTGGTGAAAGTGTTTAGTATCTTGCCTGACAAAGCTGTGGCACTCCCACTGGTGGCGTGTGATGCGCAGAAGGCCCAGGAGGAGACCTTTTTTTTTCCTGGTCCTGTCACATGCTGTAGGTCAAGGTTATAATGCATGGGTGAATCCCACACATAACAAAGCTGGTATCTGTTGACTCTCACAGCTGATTGTTTTGGAACAATATTTCATATTTGCCTCCCTGGATACAGAGAACCGCATGACAACTTGGATTAGCACCACGCAGCCTTGCCCTGAGGACTTGTTGTTCATGAGTAAACCACCACCTCTGCTATTGAGATTCTCTGCTTTGACATCCCTCCCAGGCAGAATGTAGGACATTTTCTAACCATCAGTTGTGAAAAACCACTTCCCGCTCTGGTCCTACACAGGGCAGGCAATCAGCTCATCCCTCCCGGGCAGGAAAGCCGGCTATTTAAAACACGGTCACCCAAGCTCCCCTGACACAGGCACAGGCTGCTGCCCTAGTTCGGAGCTCCCTGGTGCAGGGCAAATTAGATCACAGTAACACAATATGGGATACAGGAACGATCAGCATGAACATGGTGACTTTGACCTCAGTGATGGAAAGAGCAGCATTTCACTTGATACCAGCCCTATGCCCTTATTCCCAGCACACTCCAATGCCCCTTGTTTTTTTAAGATACCCTTTGGCTTTTGTTCTCCGCTTCATTTGCTTTTGATGCAGGAATTTGAGACCTAGCTGAAAATGGTATTTTTAGAAAGGTGAACACTGATCGCTGATTTTTTTTCTAGCAAAGGTCAGCTGCAGGAGAGGAACAGCACAATCCTGCACTGCTTGGGACCTAAGCTCCTAAGAGGAGCATAAGGCAGGGCAAAATGAGTATCAGCTCATCTCTCCTGGGGAGTACCGAAAACATGCAAGACGACACAGGACCACATTATCCATACTCAGGAATCCCCATATTGCCAGGATAACAGATCAGGAGAACAATTACGACCTCATTTACAGCAATGCTGCCAAAGAGAGCCCTGAGGGCATTGCCACCCCTCTGGCCAGTGAGCAATTATACAGACCAGGAAACATCCACACCACACTTCTGTGCCCACAAAATCCTGAGGGCCCTCCAGTGTCAGCCTTCAGAGAAGAATGAAGATTGGTGTTTTAACACATTGAGCCAGATTATTCTGAGAGCTGTGCAGTGAAAAAAAAAAAAAAACCACCACCACACAAACCAAGAGACAGTAGATAAGCTGCAATAGGGACACTTCAACTAGTTAAGAAAATGCCCCACAATTCTCAAAGGTGGTCAGATGTTGAATGGGCAGTCAAATGTTGATAGTGCAGTCTCCATCCTGGGAGATACTCAAAGCTTTCCCCAACAAGGCACTGAGCAACCAAGTCTAACTTCAAAGCTCGCTCTGTTTTAGGGGGATTGGACCAGAGACCTTCAAATGTGCCTTCTGATCTAAACATGCTTGGCAAACAGCTTGGTTTGGTATTGTGTTTTAGCCTCACAAGAGATAGACACTGCCAAAGCACTCTACGAGGATTCTCCATCCTACTGGACAGAGGAAGATACACAGAAAGCAAATCCATAGTGTTGTGCTCCTAGGGAACAGAAAGATGCAGGATTTAGCAGGCACAAACCACACCCTGGTGCTTGCCAGGAAGCTGATTAACGGTGCATTAGATCTTCTCTGGGTCAGAAATTCAAAGTAAGAGTTAAAAACCAAACACAGACGAAGTCTGAATCACTTTATTGAAAAATTTCATACAAGAATAGTCAGTGGCAAAAATATTCAAGTGTGATACAGCAATACCACAGACAAGCTCCTTACACATCTCAACTTGAGGTTGATTCATTTACAAACAGCCACTGTCTCCACACACTCAGCTTTCCAGAGACATGTGCAGCATCCGGTCATGTCAGTGAGTTTCAGTGCAGCACAGGGAGCAGAGTCTGTCTTTACATCACATAAGATTAGCTATGACTCCGATTTTTCCTGAGGTATGAAAGGCCCTGTAGGTTTGTTGAGAATGTTGTTTGCAACATAAGGCATCATTCCCACCGACCCCAGCTCATTCAAAACACTGACTGAAAGCCTGTAACAAAATACTTTGCCAATAAAAATCTTTTAGAAAATTAGTATTAAAAAATTGCTATATATAGCATAAAGCTATCAAAAAGTGACTGTGCCAATTTCCCCTTTACACAAATAGTATTTTTTTTTTAAAAAAATCACATTACATTAGAAATTCACACAATATGTAACGTATTGCATCTTTCTGAAATACTCTGTGCAGCAGAAGCCTCATACAGTACCCGGGCAGTTACAAGACAGACCAGTAGCACCCCTTTAGTTCCGCTGTTCCTACAGCAGCTGCCAAGAATTTGGCTATGGCAGTTTTAGGATTTAGAAAGTAGAAAGCTGCAAGATGGCAAACCAAGTGTTTGTAAACCAGTACCATTCCTTCTCAAGAAGGAGAAAAAAACATCACAGGAATCTCTTGATTAAAAAGATATTACATATTACCTGTTGCTGGTGTCAGTGAGACAATAGAGTTTTGACTGTTTCTATGTCAGTTTTTATTTGCAGAGTACCACTTCATGTGCCAGAGAGGAATCTGCAGCATCTTTCAGTGATTTCTGGTCTAATAAGAACACAGAGCCAAGCCACAGGAGCAAGTAAAACCATGTCAGCTTACTTTGTTTCATGAAAAAACACTGTAAGACACTGACAGACACAGGGTTGTCAGCCTGCTGTCTGGAAATGATTAGCATTGATCGTTCCCCAATTCAGTTTTCAGCAACCTGGAAGGTGTTACATAGAGGAGCAATCACTATCTTGGCCCCTACTTTTCCAGGCACAGGATTCAAAGCCCCTGCAGCCTTCATGAGCAGCCACGCTGAAAAGGGGCTAAAGCCGCAGGGACTGAAGGTACTGCCATGTGTGAAACCCACTCTGTATTTGGTGACTTAATCTTCTCAAATAACTCAGCAAGAACTTAGTAACTCTCTGCATAACCTTGGAGAATACCAGGAGTGGGCTTTACATTTGAGGATGTAGAATTGAATTACTTCCTTCTAAGAAAACAACAGTAACCCATTCAGACACGGTCAGCATAGGGTTTTTTTTGTTTTGCTTTGGTTTGGTTTTTTTGTTAGGGGGGATTTTTGTTTGCTTTCTTTAACAGAGAGCTGGCAACAGCCAGAGCCCCTCCCTGTACAAAGCGTACAAAGTTATCTCCAGCTAGAGGTCCTAGAGCATAAAGCCCTTTCTCCTGAGCGCATTCATAGGTGAATGGGTCAACATCTATGGGATTTCTCTTTGGATTGACTGGTTGGTCACTGTCCATTGCCAAGTCAATGCCATTATTTGGCAGAAAGGAGAGGTTGGGGTTTGAGCCAGTTAGAACAAGAGCCATGGAAATTTTATAAGCTTTCTGGTAGCCATTCTTGTCTTGAAAGATACATTTCTTGTCCTTGCCAAAGGATAGCACATGATGTTCAGGAAGGCTAACATAACACTCATAGGGCCCTGTACAAGCAGCTGACTGTTCTTTCATCATCTGATGGACTTTGTGGTATTCAGGGTACATCATTTTGGGGAGCTGGTTAAAAATAAGACCTGGATCACTGACTTGTCTCCGAAAAACATGGATTACTGGAATATTGCAGTGGTGAGCAAAGAGAATCGCATCAGCAGCTGTCAGACCAGCACCTACAATCAAGACTGGATCTGACATGATGCCAATGTTGTTGTTCTTCACTGCTTCCTCTAGGGCAGACAGCTGGTGATGGACATAGGAAAGGTTCTCTCCCTTGACCCCAAGCCAAGTAGGACTATCGTATGTTCCTGTAGCTAAGACCACATTCTCTGCATAGATGGAGAAGGGCTCTTTATCACCTTTCACAGTTTTGAAAAATCCATCCACCTGAAAGACCTCCATACTTTTCTCACTGAAGTTCCAGAGTGAGTCACTATTCTCCTGCAGATCTTTCTGTGTGTGGTTGGAGATGCTCTCTGCACTCACTTTCCTCGCAGAGGTCACAATGGTACCACATCTGAAATTCTTCTGCAGTCCTTTCTTCATCACATAGTGTTGGTAATATTGAGCAATGTCTTCTGCTGTGGCTCTATTGTTTCTGAGGCCTCTGTAATATAGTACAAACAAAGGTCAAGCAGCAGTTAAGTAAGAGTCTGGAATTTCTCCCCTCTTCCACTGAATGTATCCTAGAGCCATCTATCCTGGCACTACCAGACAAGACTTATCTAGTTTCCCTGACTTCAGCAAAGTTATTCCTGGTATATAAAGCCAACACTCAGGTCCACAAGCTGTTGGACAGAGGCAGCTTTCTCTAGCATGAATCCCATCCCTAAGAACATGGTTGCTCATTTATGCCTTCCTCACATCTTGCTTCCATTCCATTTTTAGCTCCTGGACTTTTTGATATTAATTGTTACACATCTCAAGAGCAGAAGGCACCTCAGGTACTTGTCATTAGGGACAGCAGCAGTAGACACAGAAGTGAGACGACCATGCCTTTTCCAAGCTTTATTCAGAACTCATGGTCACTGTGATCCATCTCCCCAGTGGGTGTTGAGAAGGACACATTCCAAGTAGCACTGCAACTTTACCTGAATGCAGAATGGACTTTTACTGGGGGGCGGGAAGGTGTCCTTTCTCTCACTAGAATCATCCATTAACAGATGGGTAGCTACATTCAAGAAGTCCATTCCACTCCAGGTTCCCAAATAACCTCCAGATGTTTGCAGATAATCACACCATAGATATCTTACCTTCTCTTTTGCTTTAGCCAGTCTTTGAATGGGAGATCTGGGAGTCCCATCCATTCCCCTCTGCTCAGGGTAACCATAGAGCCCTCGATAGACTGGAACAAGAAACACAGTGAAAAGACTTCCAGTTATTTAATGTAAGAAGTGAAATTCAATTTTGTCATGTTTCAATATGGCACAGATGATGAAATCAGTGATTTCCTCTGATCTGCCCTCATGGATGAAACCATCCATGTTCTCCAAAAAGAACAATAGACTAGAAATATAAATGCCTCTCATGCTTTTTTTCCTTTTAAACTTTTGCTTGTCTGTATACATAAAATCAAACATGGCTGAGTGGCATATTAGAGGAGAGGAGCTTTTGCCTCTCCAGTCAACACTTTTGGCTATCTTACAACATGCAGACCTAAGCAGTTAGGCTTCAATTCACATACATGCCAAGCACCTCCAGGAGCGTTTCTGCCAAGGACCAGGTGGGGGACCGCTCTGTTGGTCTCATGCCACCAAGTGAGGACAGATTCTGCTGTTCCACCGAAGTCTGTGTCTGGACGCTGAAGAGTATCAAACAGAAGAGCCACAGGGCTGTGGGATCGTCCCTCCAAGCCTTCAGACAGATACTCCAAATCCTAAAGAGAGGCAGATCAGATGCTGAAAATGCTTGTCCTGCCAGGCAGCAGACTGCTTGTTACTCCAGTATTTCCAATCAGTGGTTTTGGTGTTCTGTGAAGCTCATTTACTGGCACACAGACCCCATTATTGTCCAAGGACTACCTCAAAGATCTTAGCAGCAATGCTGACATTTCATACAAGGAAGATCTGGACAACAAGTAGTACTTTGCTTAAGTCTCATTCTGTCCAGGCTCATTCTGTCTGTGTACTTCGAAAAAATCAAATGAGGTTATCACTTATAATATATCCCTAGGATGCTTTACTATGATGTTATAGTATTTCTTTTTAGACGAACCTGGTCCAAAATGGAGACATCTGGTGCCTCTTCCAGTTTCCTCTGAAGAATGGGATGAGGATGAAGAGAGTCTCTTTTGAAGTAAGGGGTATAGCCTGACAGCAAATATGAGAGGCAGATTCCTGAAGGTCCATTCCCTAAAAAAGACACAATGGAGAAGAATTTGTTCTCCTGCAGATAGAGCAGCCCTTTGAGAAGTGTTTCTAATATCCAGACCCATTCAAAGGATAAGACACTGCTGCAGATACAGGGGACTTTCTGTTCCAGGTTGACCACTGACCTATTGGATGGAGTTGGGGAAGTTGTTTTACCCTCTCATGTCCCCTTCTCCACCTGAGTTGCATCTATTTGCATTGCAAGGTCTTCAGAACTTGGTGAAAAGACATGGAGTTAAACAAGCCAGTTGTTAACCTCACCTGAAGCTTGAAGTCCCTAGCATGCTGATGAATTGAATTATTGCTCATTATTGCTTCAAAGGTTTAGAGACTGGTCACATACTGACTGGGGGTCTCAGCTCTCCTGGATGCATATTTCACACCAGTGCAGAGTAGTTCACTGTGCACAGGATACAGAGTAAAGCCCACAAAAGAGCGTGACTGTTGAAGTGCAGGGGAAACAGCTCTGCTCAGTAAGAAATCCCATCTAATAAGGGATATCCGGCAACAGCACTTTTGACTAATGGGTCTTGAGGACACTTTCAAATGGGAACCAGCCCTACCATGGTACTGCCGGCAGTGTGTTAAGGAAAAAAGTCTCTGCCATACCAAGACACCCCCCAGAATAAAGCACTTTGAACAGATTGCTGGATGACTGAACTCCTCCTGCTGACCACCCAACAGCCAGTGGAAAAACTTGATATATGTGACTCCAAAGCCCGTGAGTAGCCCATGGAAAGTTTTCACATGGCTGTTCTCCAGTATGTCTAATATTTTACAGTGTCTGCATAACTAGGTGTCAGCCTCTCTGGCTGCTCAGGCTTTGCTGCGCACTATTATGTGACCAACCACCATTACATAATGCAGGGATGATGTAGGGAAGGAGAGCTGAAGTGACACAGCCGCGCGCAGCAGGCTGTGTTGACATGGTGCCCATGCTGCATGTGTGAGCGACCAGAACAAAGGCTGCTTCTTGGGGATTGGAGATAGAGGGAGGCTCAGGCTGCAAAGCTAACAGTGAGCTGAGCTATGTGAAGGGCAGCACGTGCCACAGCTGGGGCCAAAGTCTGCTGTGCTGAGCAAGGACCAGCAGCTGCAGGTCAGCGTTTGTGTCGTGGTTTAGCCCCACTCGGCAACTAAGCACCACGCAGCCGCTCGCTCACCCTCCCCCTCCCCGGTGGGATGGGGGAGAGAATCGGAAGGGCAAGAGTAAGAAAACCCACGGGTTGAGATAAGAACAGTTTAATAATTGAAATAAAATAATAATAATAGTAATAATAATAATGATAATAATAATAATAATAATTGTAATGAAAAGGAGAACGAGAGAGACAAACAAAACCCAGGGAAAAGAAAACAAGTGATGCAACCGCTCACCACCCGCCGACCGACACCCAGCCAGTCCCCGAGCAGCGATCGCTGCCCCCCGGCTAACTCCCCTCGGTTTATATACTGAGCATGACGTCATATGGTATGGAATAGCCCTTTGGTCGATTTGGATCAACTATCTTGGGCCGTGCCCCCTCCCAACTTCTTGTGCACCTGGCAGAGCATGGGAAGCTGAAAAAGAAAGTCCTTGACTAGTCTAAGCATTACTTAGCAACAACTAAAACATCAGTGTGTTATCAGCATTCTTCTCATGCTAAATCCAAAACACAGCACTATGCTAGCTACTAGGAAGAAAAGTAACTCTAACCCAGCTGAAACCAGGACAGTTTGGAATATTCCACTTGCAGGAAAGTTATCTAAACCCGACAGCAACGGAAATTAAAAGTAAACTGAACTGCAGCTATAGTAAAATGTAACACCTTCCAGCTTATTCATTTGCTTTACGAAGTACAAGGAGATAGCCAAGCCGAACTTAATCATTTGAGTGCACAACACTCAACAACACACACGGAGGGTTTACTCTGAACCGCACCTAAGTTTGATATGGATGGTCACAAGCAGAGCTGCCTCTGGGGCTTAAGCTATTCTAGAAAGCAACTGCTTTCATGAGGCTGCCAGCACAGCAGAGAGAGTCCAAAGCCTTCTCAGAGCAGGGCCTGGGGAAGTAGCTGGAACCTGTGTGTAATGTCCAGCTGCAGTGAAACAGCTGAGCTGCTTCAGTCCAACAGCCTCCTCAGAGTGCTCATCTTCACACTGGTGCTTCTGAGGCTTTAGTGATATATCCACGTGGGGTCCCTGTATAGGTGCACTAGGGATGTACCAAAATACCCTCCCTCCCCCCTAAAGACTTGTACAACTGGGCCGTACGAAGTCATTCTCAGACTAGAACCTGCTGGTAGTACTGTCCTTGTCAAACTTGCTGTTGGCAAGGATTAAGTGTTATATGTGGTGCACTAACTTTGGACTAGCTCTCTTGGGGGCTATGAATCAGATGACGGATAAGGAAGGAACTCAGCTCTACAAGGCATTTAAACACATGCTTAGATGAACAGGGTCCAACACCTGCGCTCGAGCACAGCTCATGATCAGTCACAGAGGGGAAGGCGCTGACATCACTACTCATGCTTTGCTCCAAGAATCACCTCACATTACAAAGCTCCTCTCCTGCAATGGAGACAAGAGAATTACTACATAACCTGTTTTCTAAACTGGTAGAAAAGCCACAGCTTTTTACCATTCTATTAAATCTGTACAAAATCAGTGTAGCTGACTTGCATTTTAAAAGAAATTGGTGAAAAATTTCAAGAAACTTTAACAGAATCTGAAGCACTTTCTAAGCACACACAATGGGCAAAAAAAATACACACTTCCAATTCAAGCACTACAGATAATCACTTCACAGCAAGTTGATTAACTATCTATCTGTAGCGAAAAGTTTTCAAACCCTTTTAAATATCCAACAGAGAAAAACCAGGCCCAGATGAACTGTTGGCCAAAAGGTTTCCAATTTTTCTATTAAAAAGTGTTTTAGTTTGTCAGATACCTGGTTCCAACTTCCCACAACTCCTAGTAGTCTTTCTCTTAGTACTAGAGAAAGTTTGCCTGTCAGGGAAAGGAGGCAGAAACAGTGGCCAGGCATTTCTGGCTTGAGTAAGAACATGTGGAACAAGAGCTGAAGACAGCAAGTCCAAAGCAACAACAGCACTGCAGAAAACAGCAATGCTGGCGGGAGAAAACTTACCTATGATCACAACAGGCAGTGGCTTGAACCCACTCTTATTTTGGGGTCTGTTCAAAAATGCATACATCTTCCTGTCTGGAAGCATTTAGGTCCTGGAGTCTACCTGTTAAAACAAATAAGTTTTGAATTATTGGCTTTTTTGACAAAACGCATGACTTTCTTTGGCCTACAAACCCAGGTTGATCTAAGATATTATCCTTGCATTGCAGACCACCTCATTACACTTCCACACTCAGGACAGGCCTGCCTACCTTTTTCTCCTCCTGCCCCCAAATCCAAAGGATGATTCCCTGATTATACAGTAAAAAAGGGAGAAGACCCTTATCTTTCTCTTCCACACACAAATTCCAGGCCCTCCAGAACAGCTGGCAACTTCAGTAACCCTCTGACCACAGTAACTGATGTATTACAGCTTGTTAAAGAAAACTTCGCTTCTGCCCATACTGTGTAGAAAAACATTATTGCCATAGTTATCATGGACCCATTCATGAATGCTTTGTACTTTTTAAAGCAACTTGTGCATTTATTGATAAGCAGAGCAAACCTCAGTCAAGACTTCTGCCCAAAGACTGGAAATCTCTTGGCTGCATTTTCAAATACGTGCCATTCCATCACTAAAGGTTTTTTTGATAAGTGCTAGTTTAGCTCCTGAACATTCTTTCTTAATTTTCCAGAAAATAGAGAGTTTTAGGTCTGAACAAGTAAATAACAACAAGTCTTTAAACAAAGTGTACAACAAATTTATTATCTTGGAGACTAAGGTGTCATTAGAGTAGAATGTACAAAACTCATCTGATTATTGTGCACATATTCAATGAACAGTGAATCAAAGTTTTTTGCTGTTCCTGCAGGAATCCTACCATGTCAACTAATGACTTCTTTAGTTTTCCAGGGAATTCAACTATACTGTCACTCACCTAGAGAAGTTAAAAAGTTGTTCTTACCACAGTAAGAGTGAAATTTCTGAAATTCAGCACAAGATTTTAAGATATGCTACACAGTTCTTTCTAAAAATACCACTCTCATTTTGGAAAGCTAAGTAAAAATTCACTGAATGGCATGACTTTGTTCAGTGGGCCATGCTCTCCACACTCTTTTCAAGCGCAGAAAGATCTTTGGCAAGTACACTGCACACTCCCATAAGGTCTGGCACATCACGGCCTTTGACACAGGTATTACAGCAAGTGTCATCCTACAAGCGTAATGCTCCACTTTAAGCCTGACATTTACATCACCAGCAACTACAGTAATGCAGTAAGACCCTGGCGATTGAATGACCAGCCAGAAAACCGCAGATGAGTTTAGGATTTGCAGAATCCCAGGCTTCAGTAGGAGTCTTGTAAGTGCATTTGCCTGCAAGGATTTGACAATTCTCATATATACCAATATACAGCCATCGCTGGGCTAGACAGAGCTATTCCAAGAGGACTGGGTTCATCCAAGTAGAGACACATAAGGCTTACAAGTTGAATTCAAAACTAGCAGCTTTGTCCAAATTTTTGGATCACAGTTTAGTAGAACTTACTGGTTGCCACTTAACTAAGCGTTAGTCTAAGAGACTCATGCATTTTGGCTGACAGGGCAAGAACCACTTAAAAGACATAATAGTCATGCTTTCTAATTTTAGTAATTTCAAGCATCTAGCTTTGAAGAGAGTTGGATTTCAAGAAAACATAGGTTCCCAGTTTAATTAAGGCTCGAAGGTAGATGCATACACTACAGAAGATGAACACTTCTATGGGTTGTGTCCATACTGAGGCATGCATCAACCCCTTAAGGTGTATTTAACCCAACCCTGGTAGCTGCAGGAGCACAGCCTAACTGCCCAAGTATTTCCCCAGCCTTTTGGGTAGGTTCTGGCATGTGAACCAAAACCTGCACCACCTTCAGCAGATTGTTGTGTAAATTTACCCCCAAATAATTTCCTACCACAAAGCTCCAGAGTTGCCATCAGTAGAATTCAGCATTAGCACTTGGGATGACCAGAGACACCAAAGGAACAGGATACTGGTGTGACCAGTAAGGTATTCCCCTCAAATCAGCTAAACCACAGTACCTGTCTGAAGGTTAGCAGAGGTTTCTTCTCCATGGTAACAAATAAATCCCTCTCCATGGCTGTACTACACAAGAAGACAAATTCNACATCCATGGGATTTTTGCTGGAAGCAAGGACTACTGAACCAACCCTGTACGGCGCACAGCAACAGTTCCAAGAGAGCAGCAAAGCCAGCATATAAATAACAAGCCTGCAAGCCCGTTTGTAAGACTTGGGCGCAAAGTCATGTTGTTGTGTGCCAGCATTTTTCTGGGGGAGCCTGAAGGGGACAAAAAAAGGCCCAAGACAGTAGAAGTCAGCCTGGCAGTCTCATTTGCTTTAGAGGAAGGTTCCCTTGGCTCCTGGCCATTGCACTAATGCCACCCCACCCCACCCTGACAGAGAGCGAAGCCAGCAGCTGTGGGCTCAGTGATAAAGCTCTCCTCATTTCACCCTCCTTCTCCATTCTGTACCTTCTGACACGTGAAAAAGGAGCATTTGCTGGAATTAAACCAAACCCTAATGGCTAGAGGAGCACAATTGTTATTCTGATGAAGTTACTAGATCCATGCACATACATGACCATTTTCAGCCATGGTTTTATTCAGGATCTTGAGTTCACAAAATCTCCTTAATGATCATTTTAGTGCTATGCGCTTTGTTTCCTGAAGTTTTGACACTGGACAATTCTATCAACACAAGATTAACCATCAGAGATGCTTCTGTTTACCCTAGCATGTCTCTACAAATGGGAGAACTCCCTTCCACATCCTATAGCTGCCATCTCTATAATTCGTAGTTAATAATTCTTCTTTATAAGTAGAAAGTGAACCAGATCCTGAACGTGTTTATAGCTATTCCCATGCTGTAGGCTAAATGTTTGACTTCTGGGGGTAAAACTGAGCTCAGTATCTCAGGCATTTCAGTTTCAGGCCAAATGTTCACTTTTCCTGCCATTAGAAGTAAACGTAGATTATTTTAATTTTTTTTTTTTTGGCAATCTTAGAATCAAGGGACCACATATACCTCGATAACCTGTAGCAGATGAAAGTCTGTTCTTGCAGAGGCTATTGGAAAGCATACAGGACATTGAAGTTCATTCCAAATTTATACAGAACTAGTTAGCAGCAAGAGAAAGCCTGAGCTAGCAAGAAACCCAAGACTGCTCTTCTCACCCTCCTTTTATGTAAAGTAGGCTGCTGGGCATTCACACTTAGTGACACTGATCCCTGTTCTGGCTCCTGCTTTAGGCTTCCTACTTTAAATGGGTGTCTCTTTCCTCCTCTTCATTTGGGAGCATGCTGCAAGCCCCACAATTTTTCTCCTTGCTGCTTCCAAAGCATTTCAGTGTCTATGTGATGTTACATAATTGTTCTGGCTTGAAAAAGCACCCAGCTCATTCTGGACCAAACACTGCATACCTCCCTGACACAGCCTTAAGCCTAGAGGGACTATAACTCACATAAAGTCGGTCACTGTGGCCCCTAGTAGTTCCAGGCTGCATAACTGAAACAGGTTTTAAGTCAGTAAAAGAAAAAGCAAAGATGCAGTTATCAAGACAATGACACTAAATGACCTTTTGCAGAAATAAAGAACCAAGTCACATCAGCCATATGCAAGCAGCTCTCCCTATAACATCAATGAGACTTTTGCTCAAGTAAGGACCACCAAGTGTGGCCTGTAGAGCACATGGGGAGAGTTCAAGAGAGCAGTGTGGTCAGTATATATAAATAATAATGGAAGA